>JAJEKV010000354.1:0-284431 GCA_021234155.1 Isoetes taiwanensis | reverse complement strand
GTGAGAAGAAGATCCTACCATAACCACCATCTAACATTATGCATAGGAAAGTTAGTTGACTTAAGAACCCATTTTACATCGCCAAGTACATTTAAAACATTTGAACGCTAAAATAAACGCTAACCTACATTTCGGTCCCAGAAAATCCATACCAAACTACTGTAATGGTGGAGGATAGTAGCGGCGAGCTAAACCCGAACGCACCAACTTCGCCTTTAAAGGCTCTCGCGTGTTTAGGGTCGGCAATAAGGCTACCAAGCCACGCTGAAGCAAAGTTGAACAATAGATGGTGCCATCGCCGCATCCCATGGTTGTCGACATGTGCGCAAAACTTGCGTGTTATTTATACGGAGTGCATGAATAACATAGTAGGAAAGCAACAAATGTTAGCAACAATAAAAAAGCTCATTACAAAACATTGGGATTTTGAATAATTAAAAGCAGCCATATATTTGGTTATTAGGACAATTAAAAATTTTAATACTCTTAAACATGGTAAGATATAATAATATTGTATTCTTTATTTGGAGTTGTGAATAACAACAATTTTGACATCTCCAAGGCATCCATGCACTTCATGTCGCCTTTTTTGTTCACAAACCATGGGTAGAAGATATTCCAACACTTTGTAAGGTTTTCAACAAACTTAAGTTTGGGTCGTGGATGAGAATACGCCTTCACGTTGGCACATCATTCTTGTTTTGCTCCTCCAACTTGTCAAGACGCCGTTGGTACATAGGGTTGGATTTAATCCATTGGGCATTGCTGTTATTATTAAAAACCACTCCATTCCGTCGCATAGCTTAACAAGGTGACCTAGCAAACGCGACTAATGACCTGTGGGTGCAATTGCGCATTCCTTTTTCAAAAACACGAATTGCATTTTAGCCATTTTTTAAAAAAAAAGCCCAAAAAACGCAGTTGAGCCTAAAAAAGTCCACATTTCAAGACAAGGTGTTTTCTTGTTTTGGACAAAGTAAGAAACACACTTTTTGGAGCACCAAAATGCAAATCGAAAGAGAAAAGCCTATGCGCATAGAGAAGACAAATTTTATTAAATTATAATTTATTTAAAAAACGCAGTTGAGCCTAAAGAAATCCACATTTCAAGACAAGGTGTTTTCTTGTTTTTAAACAAAGTAAAAGACAAACTTTTAGACCAACAAAATGCAACTGAAGAGAAAAAGCCTATGCGCCAAGATAGACATGATACTATTAATGGAATATATTACATTTAAAATAGGGCACATAGAATAAAATGTTTAACTTTTGGAACAGAATTTTAAATATCCAAAGGAACATCCTTTGCGTGTATTTCCTCATCCGATTCGAACCTTCGTGAGACTTAGGCTTAGTAGCTTGTAGATTTTCCTCGCACTTACTGACCTTCAACCCGCGGTGACCTTAAGTGGATCTTCGACGGAATCAATTCAACATAGTCGCCTTTGATCGCCGCTGTTCCCGTAGAGGAGGCACAGCTTCAATGAGAGAAGGCCTTAACACCATCCTTATCCTTGATCCCAAGTTCCTCGCTTCCCAAGCCGCAGGTAAGGAACCGACACGCGACTTGATGTATGCTACCGATTCGCCGACGCCAATGGCTACGCAGCTTGCGCCCTTCAGAATGCACAAGCCAACGGGTGCCGATCCTCGAAAATGCGCCAACGCCCAATCTCCGTGTTGCGAGAAATATGTCCGTAAGCGCAGCACTAGTCTCCGAGGCTTCGGTAGGGATTGACAATGCGCCCCTCGTGAACTGGGTCAGAAGCTTTTTGTAAGACTGTTGGGCATTGAAAACGCATTGGGCAAAAATCCATGCCAAAGAGTGTTATAGTGCATTTGGCTTCTTTCGCCTAGATACGCTTATGGTAGCCTATGTGAATCAAGCCCCACACGCTGACAAGTCTAGCACCACCACCTCCCCTAATATTCGCCTTTAACCCGCAAAGAAAGGAAACACTTTTGTATTCGCTATGCCCGCATGGAGAAAAACAACTAGACACTTACCATATGGCAGCCTCAGAACCAGCCTTTGCAAAGGTCTTCATAGCCACTTGCACCATACCGCCCGTTAGTGGAGTGGAAGACGACAATCCTCCGTGAGAAATGGAGCAAGTTTATCTTAACAAACCTTCCCAAAAAGAATCAAACTCCGCCAGACGTAAATGGTGAGTCATCACCACGGGCCGTCGCAACTTAAACCCGTAAGGTATGTCAAAGAATGCACAAGGAATAGTTGCCGTGTCTCAAAGTGTGGTCGAGTTTGACACAATTCCCAATGATACACCCTGATAAAGACAATTTGGCCAAACATATCAAATCTTTCAAACTCGAAGGCACCAAACTTTGCTCAGCTTTTGAGACTTTTTCAGCTTTGACCGCCCCTCCTTAGCTAGCCGGACCATGTTCAAAAAGCCGTGGCATGGGGTCTTTTCTTTTTCCGAAAGTCAAAAAATTTGTAAGAAACAAAAACGACAAATTTCCTTCGAATATGCGCCAAGATAGATGGGAGTGAGGGACCGTGGTAGTGCTCGCCGCATAGCACTACCACAAGGTCCTCAATCACATGCTATGCGCCGCATAGCACACGCACAAAAACCAATACCTTAACTCAAGCAAAGAAGGAGGAGAAAGAAATGACATACCCAGCTGGTAAAGTTGGTGGCATATTGATTTATTTTTTCGCCCTCGAGGACCACGGTATAATTCCCGCGACCTTCTCCCGCTTGTCGCAGCTTGAGGTGAACCATTAGTCGCTATCGACAGAGTGCACAATCTTTTGGTCGCAAACGCTCCAAGAGGTTAATAACAAACATTGGAAAAACGTGAGTGTGTAATGTAGGCTTACCGCTTAAATTCTCCAGATCTCTTCCAGAGTGAACTGCTTATCAACAACCTTTTGCAGACCTCACAAACTTTGTCAATATTTTTTAGGCCTTGCATTTCACGCCAGCCCATTATACCCATATCCTTTTGCTTTTATGGGATCATTTTTCTTCCTCTTGAACTGCTGACTTGCCTTTTAGTTTTTAAAGTGCCCTCGAGAACATGTCAAAAATTTTTTCTTGTAGCTCCTGCACCTAACATAGAAAACAACAAGCATGTTAAAAAATATTTAAGAGCCATGCGCGATAGCCAAAGGCTAAGGTCGAAGAAAATACTTACACGCCCATGACGGAAAGCTAACTGAAAAATAATTATCATATTTTACAAGAGATGCTCGCATCCGAGGTGGAGTAAGTTAGGCAAAGACTCAAGAAGCGACCGTTTTTTTAAGGCCGTGTACGAGCCCGGTCATCCTTAATATCTTTCTCACCTTGGTGCTCGAACGGAAGAGTTCATATTCCTTTGTGCATGAATTTAATTTTATCCGTGAAGCTCATACTCATCCGATACTCATTGTCCACGCTAGGGCTCATTGCAAGCAGCCTTTGCCTCTCGAAGTCGAAGGACACCCACGTAAACAAAGGCAAAGATTTGTGAGAAGCAAAGGTTCTTTGTTTCCTTTGTATAGTCGTTTTCTTGCCTTGAAACCGTGGTGCCCCCTAAAACATAGTATTTGTAGTTCTCGCCCTCTTCCTTAACAAACAGCTCCTTATCATTGCACCGGGCAGATCAACTATACATATATGTGGAGTCTATTGTCGCATTCTACCGCTCTTTATTCTTTCTTTCAAAGCTTAAGGGCCATCAGAATTTTACTTGACTTGAATTGTCTTACACCTTGTTCGTTCCTTAGGTGCAAGCTTCACACACCACGAGAGATGCATGATGCCGGGTACACGACATCTCACCGATTTCCTCGAGCTTTTAGATGCCATGTCCTTCTCCTTAATTGCTATCTTCGCGTCTCCGGTCCCGACGGGCAAAGCTTGCTTAAGGGCCTTCCCGGCAAAATTTTGAGAGCGGAGGTTCTATGGTTGTAACCAGCCAGCCTTGTAGTAATTTCTTTTTCTTTCTTTTTAGGTGGCTCCTCCTCCTCCTCCTCCCCCCTACATCCTCCTCTACATCCTCCTCTTCGATTTCCTCTACTTCTTCCTCCTCTTCCACATCTTCTCGACCAGATGCAAAGTGGCGCCCCCGCTGTTTTAGAAAGGGTAAGTTTTGGAACAGAGGGCATTGCATCTTTCAATAATTTAGGAACAGAGGCACTAGAAGTTAAAATAGGATCCTTGCACAATAGCAGGTCCTTCAAAATGGTGACAAGATCCCTGAAAGAAACATTCCATTAGCGCAAGAAGAACATTAAAGTTTTAGGCTATGCGCGCATAGACAATACTTACAATTTTGCTTTCATTCGGCCCCGAATGTAACCCCCGCATGTCCCTCGAGATGACAGACCGAAGCTTAAAGAAATGGGGGTCCACCGAAAAACATGTTGAGCCCCTTAGTCGCTGTGGTGCGCTTAATATGAAACATACCAAGAGCTCTCAGATCTATTAACCCGCCACATCTCTTTGAAGCCCCAACTCTTTGGATTCTTTACCAAAACTGCTACAAATGTACGATACAAAAAATGGGCCGCACAGCTCACCAGCTTCCTCTAACAAGTAGCCACCGCTGGTCCTTACGTAAATAGGAACCGCCCCGATCATGAATGGTGTAGGTGCATCACCCTTCTCGCTTGATTCTTATCCTTTGTTGGCTTCCTTTCTTGGCAGCCTTGTGGGAGGAGCTCGCTCAGATTTTTCTTGGTTCTACAAGACGTAAAAACATATTAAAAGACCGCTAGAAAATGCACAAGCGCATCTAACATTGAAAGGCCTATGCGCGCCGCATGGACAACCGCAAGTGAAAACATTATGCCTATGCGCCGCATAGACAATGGCGTGATAAAAAGGTAAATGCCTATGCGCCGCGATAGACAAGGGTTGCTAAAATGTTGGTGCCTATGCGCCGCATAGACAATACAAGAAGAGAAAAAAAATGATATGCCCGGTCGCGGCGCCGCAAAAACAATAATAAGAAAAGACGTAACGCCTATGCGCCATAGACTATGAAAGAAAAAAACACTAAATGCTAATCGCCTAAGAAGAAATTCGCAAACAAGATGTCCAAAAAGCTAAAAATCAACTATCTTTGACTCTAACCAAAAGACCCTAAACGGGCTACATTTGGTATAAAATTTCTAACAAGTAATCAGAACCGCCATCGGCCGAGATGTTTACGCATCTTCCACCGGCATGTTTGGCGACGCTTATGCGTAACTCTATGGAGATGCTACAGTTCAAACGAAGAGCAAATTTCTAGGCGAGGTCGAGCCTTTGAGTATCGCCTCAGATGTGCAAATGCCTCCATATGTTTTCGTATTTATATTGTGTTAGGTACTTTGCTTTTCGCCTATGAATTCTGCATACACATCTAGTTTTGCTGCGTGCATTGGCTTGTGGAGATAATGTCTAATATTTTGTAATGTTTCTTGGTTGTGTGGCATCTACTTTTCAGATTGAAGTATGCGCCATTATAGACATATTTTATCCCCGCTTTATGCGCCGCATGGGCAACTAGTGTATATTACGCTTGTAATCGCTTATGCGCCGCATGGGCATGTAGACTTGCAGGTTTGAAGGGAGAGGGTTTAATGGCTGAAACAAGTCACTCTTCCTTGTGCAAAGAATGGAGAGCGAATGACGAAGACGCTTTTACTTCAAGTCCTCCCCGCTAATGTGGCAATATTGACTCGCGGGTCGCTATAACACACCCACACCAAAGAGGGTGACGATGAAGAACACTTCGACACGCTTCCCCGGATGCTACCTCCTCCACACCATCTCCCTCCCCTTTACACCTATCACGCAGTCTACCTCTTTTCAAACTCCATCTCCAAAACACGCTTTACAAAGATTCGTCCGCTTTCAAAACACCCTCCCCCGCCACAATCACGGCATCTTCTCCTTTCCCCTACTCAACGCATTTCACTTATTTTGATACTCCTTCACCTCTCCAGAACTACACGAATCGCTGCAATATATTGTAGATTCTCGCGAGAGACGGTGTCGCTAGGTGGCTGGCCGTCTTTTCTTTACGTAAAGGGCTTCGAGGAAGACCTTCAAGTTCAAGAGAAAGTCGAGAACATTATTTGGTCGACAGACTGCACTTCCGCTGAGGGCGGCATAAGGCCGATGACCCCCGGGTTTGAAGACGCAGCTCGCACTATAAGAAGACCTACCACGCATTAATCGCCGTAATAAAAGTCCCGCATGCAGTTGAAAACCCGTGACAAAGAAGGCGAAAAAGATTTAAGAGGGATCCCACAAGAAAAGCTTTTAGAACTGCGTATGCGCGAAATGCATTGATGGGACCGCCTTTACATGAGAAAGCCGAGGAGACCAATTGTCAGAAAAAAAAAAATGCTTACAGTGCCTTTTACATTTTCGGTTTTAAAGAACATAAGACAACGGTTTTTGTCAATGTCGAAAGGTGATCAAGAGTTGTACTTGGCATACAAAGGTAAGGCCTGAAGTTGAGACAATTTTTCATACTATGTTTCGAAAGCAACACAAAGGTGCCAACTTGCTTTTAAAAGAATACATGCCATTGGAAGTCGCCGATGTCAAGAGTGCAAAAGAGGTTAGACAGAACTGCGGCATTGATGACTATTCACACCCAAAGAAAGTTGTCGGTATGTAACGCCTAGAAGCAAAAGCTTGGCTGGTAGGTTTCTTTGACTTAACCGCGAGCTTACTTCCAAACAGTCCTCCGTAGAGTATCATCCGACGCATGAAGATACTAAGAAGGAAGTCTACAAAGATGTACAAGGATCTTTTCCAGAGTTCAAGTCAAGTTCATATCCTATTCCTACTTCTTGAGGTTGTGGAAGCAAGAATTTAATCTTGTTAGGATTCAAGAGGCAATGATTTTCTTGCGTGTACTAGCTGCCCACATTAAAGGAAAACGATCAATGGCAAAGGATATTCTAGAAAAAGTACGCCCCTTTCGCCTAATCCCTTCTCGCTAGCAACGACTAGAGACATTGTCTTATGCGCCATAGCACGGGCTATTTAGTCTTGAGTTTGTCTATGTGCGATAGCGTGTCTTTTTAATCTTGTAGTACTCGCGACAACAGTCTCTTCAATCTTGTAGATCGCCTCTTCCCCAAAGAGTTTCCGCTTTATGCGCCAAGATAGCACGCCTACAAAAGCTTTTGCAGCCTGCGGGGAGCCTTTTGTTTCCAAGGTAATCGACAAGCTTTGCCTTATAAGATAGCACGGCTACAAAAGCTTAGCTACAGCCTGCGGAGCCCATCGCTGTTTCAAGGTAATCGACAAGCTTTGCCTATGCGCCGCATAGCACGGCTACAAAAGCTTAGCCGCAGCCTGCGGGAGCCTTACTATTGCTTCAAGGTAATCGACTAATGTCTTAATTGCAGATCGATAACTCAAGAGTTGCAAGTTCACAGAGAGGCTCAAGCCTTGGAGAGAAAGAAGCTAGCAAAACATAGAAAGAAATCTTTGGAGAGGCCACCAATATATGTCCGTGGTGGTAGACTGGCATGGACCAAAAGAAGACCTCACTTTCCCCATTTTGTAAATGTTCCAAAGGATTTAGATGAACTGATTTTTTGAGGCTTCATTTGGTTGGGGCGATGATCTTTCATGGTGTTGTACGCAAAGCGCAGTATTTTTGACCTATCCAAATATACACAACATCCTAACCTCACTTTTGACAATACTAAATAAGATTTTGTCGGGCAAAGGAGAAGTCATTTTCCAAAGGTTGTACTTACAGCTAGACAATACTACTAGAGAAAAATAAAACCAAGTTTTATTTGCTTATTGCGCAAATGCTGGTCGAAATGGGTATCTTCGAAAGGTCAAGGTTGGTTTCTTACTTGTGGGCCACACCCATGATCGATAGACCAAATGTTCAAAGAGATTTTCCTGTAAGGCGGTTGCGAAGGAAAAAAAGCATTTTGTCTACACTCCTTGTGCAGTGTGATTGAGCAAGCTTACAATCCGACTCCAGTTGTCGGCGTTTAGCGAGACTTTTGATTTTCGTGAGTTTGTTTTCCAAATAATATGGTGATACAGTCCCGCTATCCATAAGTTGAATAATTTGACATTTCAACATCATGTAAAAATTTTTCTCAAGGACGGTAAAGCACAACTTCAAGGGAAGTACTTTGTCACCTCCCAAACTTGGCAGTACCGAGGCAGGCCTACAATATTTAAAATATGTTCCCAAACTAAGGTAATGAGAAGGGCTATTCAAAGAGCCCAATCTAAAAGTGCCGAGACTACACGTAAAAGAACAAGGACAAAAAATCCCTTCGCCTCACCGACCAAAGATGGAGAAAAGTATAAGGTCGTTTTTAAGTACTTCAAAGAGGAGGACAAAGGCTGGTGGAGAATTTCTTTTCAATAATGCAGATGTAACTAAATCCCTCAACAAAGATCTCCCCGAAGTTGCTTTTGTTGGCCCGGTACTCAAGTTCATCCCCTTGTTGAGGCGTATCAAGGAATTGCAAAGGGTTCCGTGGTTCTCGCAAAGATCAAGTCAACAAGGAACCCGATCGTAATGTACCTCTAAGTAGACGCCCTTGAAAAGAACCAAGGCCAAACTCCGTAAAAACTTCAGATTTGTCTAAGGGGATGCTTATAGCCGCATTCTTCGACCGATGATGACGAAGAGCCGCCCTTTTCGGATTGCGCCGGTTAAGGACATTGTATAAAGACAATCTCCCTTCGCAGAGTGAAAGTTCACCGCACGCCACTAAGGATACGATCCTTTTGCCGGTCGGTATGATCCCGTGATAATTCCTTTCAAGAAGGGCCGAAAACGATGAATAAGAATCACATGGACAATCTGACCTGAACGAAACTCGCGTCGGCTTATGATTTTACACTCAAGGTTGATAATAAAGTGCCGGCGACAACAGCTAATCCATCAAGTCTTTCTCAAGATAGTTCGCATTTAAGGTTCCCCGTGATGAGGACAAGTGTTCCAAATGTTAGCTCTTCGACCACTTCAAGTGACAATGAGGAGAGTGGCAACGAGGACAAGCAGGGTGACGAAGTCCAAGGAGTTGACGAGTATAACGACATTCCTAATCCCCGCTTTTCTCAAAGGCCGTAAACTTTTGTATAATCTAAATGTGGGCACATCGTTACCTCCTAGTTTTGGCTAGAGTTTTTGTACATGTTGTACATGTTTTGTACATGCTCACATAGCTTCTTCCAAGTTTATCCATGTTTTTCATGTCTTGTATAAGCTTCAAATGCTATCGACATGTTAGTTATGTCTTGTATGTTTTTCTCGTTGCCTATGCGCCAAGATAGCACCTTTGGTTCTTCTTTGAGTAATAACAAATAGATACGCCTAGATTTGCCAATCTTGCTTTCATTTCTTGTGAAGATTTTAATGGTTCTTTAATTTTGCTAGTTTTCTTGTATTTCCTAGATTTTCTTAAAAGGTGACTCTAATTTTATTAAATTTTGTTTGGGTGTCTACAATTCACAAAACAAGAAAAGTTTTCTAATTTTGGACCAAAAAAAGGGGTGTCACAAATCAAAATTGAGGGTCGTTTTTTTCAATTGACCCCCAAAAGTGGCAATTTTTAGGTTTTTTTTTAGGGAATCTTTGAAAGATTCCTTTTTTGTGGTGCAAACGCAGTCATTAGTATTGCATTGTCCCAATCACCAATGGCCACCCACAATATTTTGGTACTCATCATCAAAATGTAATTTGACTCTCTTGCAATTAAGCTTTGTGTGAGTGAAGTGGCCTTTGTGGATCTCAACGACACCTTCCTCGCTAGGGCAAGAGCTATCTCGAACATACCGATATACAACTCGCATTTTGCTCCTAAGTTCAGCCTATGTGTTTGTCGGGCTCTTCTTGGGCTTCTAGCAATTGCATTTGACCATCTTCTAAAACGTGACAAGTTATTAGGTAAATAGTCAAACAAGTGTGCAAGTGTCTCCATTCATGAAAGGTAGAATCACCATTGGCCCTATGGTATCCCCACTAGAGCTAGCAACTTCATATGCAAGTCCAATGGATGTAGCCAAAGGTGATGCTGCTCTTGAAGCTGCATGTATCTTTGAGCCATCTCATACGCCTCCGCCTCTATCTTTGCCCTTTGAAAACCCATCCACCGTGATAGCTCATCATCTTGGAAGTGTTGTGTTCCGCTGATCTTGATTTGATAATGCGCGATGTGTTGGTTTCTCCTCAATAAGGCGATCACATCCACGCCTCTACCGCATGGGATCAACAAAGATTGATGTGTTCATGTGATTCTCCAAAGAAAAAGTGGGCCTTGCTAGGCCCCCGCCCACTAGAGCTTCCCCGATGCAAAGCATTTTAATTACCTCCAACCGACGCGGCATTGAGATCCGCAATGATGTTCTTGTGATCCAAACGCCGCTTCTTTGAGGAATTCCATGAAGCTACCCATTCCTTGACACGAAGCCTCATTGGGACTTTTAAGCTGCGACCGAATGCTTCAAACATGTCTTCGCTCATCCATGGGGTTTCCAATCATTGGCTTTACATGTGTGTCAAGGAGAGAAAGTCAACATTTCTTTTCTGACCTGCCATTTTGTGCTAACTCAAATTGGCACTTCCTTTTCACATGTCCGACAAAATGGTCGCACACGCTGACCGGGCTTTTGCATCTCCCTACGCCGGACTTTCGTTAGCACATATCTCATTTATGACCATGCCTAATCTCACTAATCATTAGTGTCTTCACAAATGGGCCATACCTACAAAACCAATTTAGATTCATTAATCTTGCTTTGTGACTTTTTTTCAAACCTTCATTATGAATCTTTACCTACTTTCTTAAGAGTTAGTTTCCCTTTAATTTTTTTTTTTTTTAAACCAACTATTTAAATTTTTTCTTTGCTCTTAACCACTCCACATCGCTGTTTCTTTGACATCCCTAACATCTTTTTAAAAAAAACATTCTTAACTAGAAACCCGAAAATCAATAATGCAATTTTTTTCAAAAACCCCGCCTTTGTCCAATCCCGTAAAGATTTCTATTTATTGATATATTAATAAAAAAATAAACAAGAGTAGCTATGAGCTTGAACCCCAACACCTAGTCTTCCACTCAAGGAGCCGACCATGCCCCTTGTCCAAGTCTCCCCAAATTTTTCTAAACTAAATACATTAATCAATAAAATTGTTAAGAGTAACGGTGAGCTTGGACCCGAACACCTAGTCTTCCCACTCAAGGCGAGCCGACCATGCCCCTTGTCCAAGTCTCCCCAATTTTTTCTAAACTAAATACATTAATCAATAAAATTACAAGAGTAAATCCATGAGCTTGGACCCGAACACCTAGTCTTCCCACTCACCCGACCATGCCCTTGTCCAAGTCTCCCCAAGTTTTTTTTAACCTAAATAAAACATTAAAATTTTATTCTCCTACTCAAACTCAAATTCTTACCTAGAATGTCTTCGAAATGCTGAAAAATCGATTTCCAAGAGCTTAATGATTTTGTTATTAGTGTACATGCAAAAAATAAAGGCATTCAATAATTAGAAAACTTACATAAATAAAGAAATAAAAAAAAAAAAAAAAAAGACCATTCACGTTTGAAAAGATCATTGACATTAAAACTATTTACATTGTTAATTAAAAAGAACTATATATTGACATGTAAAAAAAAAAAAAAAAAAAAAAAAGGGCCTCTGCCTTTTCAAAAAAAAAGAAGAATAAAAAAAGAAGGGGCCTCGAAGAAGAACGAAGAAGAAGAAGAAGAAATAGAAATAGAAGAAGAAGAAGAAGAAGAAGAAGAAGAAGAAGAAGAAGAAGAAGAAGAAGAAGAGAAGAAGAAGAAGAAGAAGAAGAAGGAGAAGAAGAAGAAGAAGAAGAAGAAGAAGAAGAAGAAGAAGAAGAAGAAGAAGAAGAAGGAAGAAGAGGAAAAGAAAGATTGGAGATAGGAAAGAAAGATTGAATAGAATGAGAAAGTGGTGAAGAAGAAGAAGAAGAAAATGAATAGAAGATTGGAAGAACTAAGATTAGAAGGAAGAAACCAATGATTGGAAGATGATTGGAAGAAGAAGGAGGAGGATTCGATTCATACTAATAAGAGGCTTAAATGGATTGAAGAAAACAAGGATGGAAAGAAGAGGAGGATAGAAATGGGATGGATTGAAAACAAACAAGAAAAAAACAAGAAGCCCTAAATCTATCAAACAACAAGCCTAATTCAAAAATAGAGTTGATTGATCCATTGAAATACCTTTGATGCTTGCTTGAAGCTTGAAAGGACCGCAGGATGATCCGCCCCAAAAATCGCCACCTAAAAACGCCCTCCACCGCTTAGAACCAAAAACTAGGGCGGGCGGAAAAGCCGGCCGCTTTCTCGATAAAAAGTTACAGACGCCGCTGAACGACGCCGTGACGCCGCTGAACGACGCCCTGCTATAGTCGCTGGACGACGCCTATAACGACGCCTTTGTGTTAAACGACGCGGTTTTTTTTATTAAGTTATAATTATAAGTTATTATTATAATTATAATTATTATACAAAGAAGGATTGTTACCCGCTGGAGGGTCAGCCATTTATGCAAGAATCTAACTCGTGAAGTCGCTTTTGAACAGATGTTGAAAGTCCGGGTTTGCCTCCACCTCCGCATTTTTTGTGATAGAAAATGTAGAAATCAAACTCAAATTTTTATCTTTCGACGAACTTAGATGATTAAAAATGTTTTCACCGATGGATCTGAGTCGCAATATTCGACCGCATAAACAGAAAGGTAGAAAAAGAGGTGGGCCAGATTTTATGGAATGACGCCAATGTGTATACCGACGGTTTTTTTTTTTTTATTAAGTTACCAACTTAGATCTATTTGTTTTATTACTTATGTTTTTATCTATATTGTGGTGGCACAAGATAGACCCTTCACCTTTAATATAACATATCCTACTCACCTTGAATTTCGAAGTTCGAGATATTCAATTTCAGACACTCCATAATGAGTCCATACGAATGTGACCGCCACGGCAATTAATTTGTTGTCGCACCGGATTTGGACAGCTTAAGCTATACCTATTCTAGAGCCCGCCTATGCTTTCATTTGACGACGCTTTTGGTTTATAACGACGGTGTTTTTTTTAATTGCTATTATTATTAGCAATCTTTTTTTAATGACGCCTCAGAATTTTCGTTGAACGACGCTTATAACGATGTTTCGTTCCAAACGAACGGGTCCTTTTTTTAAGTTAAATTATTAGCAACTTAGATTTGTTTCATTACTTATGTATTTTATCTATCCTTCTTTATCTATCCACTTAGATTTCTCTCCATCCTTGTTTATCTATCCACTTTAATAAACCGTGACTTGTGCACCATTGAGCTTCACTTGCATACTTTCATACTAAATCAAGCTTGCCAATCACTTCACCATGATCAGAAGTAGCTGGTAAACATATGGCTCACCAGTGTTGTTCTTCTCGAGATACAATCTACACAAGGCATGCCCAGCCACAAACCCATGCAAAGTCGCAAGAAGAGCTTTTTGATTTGCCATATTCTCTCGCGCATGATCACATACAACTTCATATATGGTTGCAGCCTCTTCATAGATTACCGCTAAGGGTTTTGGACACAAACTTCGTGGTTCAACGACGCCTCACCTTGAATTTCGAAGTTCGAGATATTCAATTTCGTTAACACCCATAATGAGTCCATATGAATGTGACCGCCACGGCAATTAATTTGTTGTCAGCACCGGATTTGGACAAAGCTTATACCTATTCTAGAGCCCGCCCTATGCTTTCATTTGACGACTTTTTTGGTTTATATCGACGTGTCCTTTTTTTTAATTGTTAATATTATTAGCAACTTAGATTTTTTCATTACTTATGTATTTTATCTATTCTTGTTTATGTATCCACTTAGATTTCTCTCCATCCTTGTTTATCTATCCACTATTAATAAAACTTAGATTTGTGTTTCATTGAGCTTATTGCATTTTATCTATTCTTGTTTATGTATCCACTTAGATTTCGCTCGAGTCCATCCTTGTTTATCTATCCAGAGGGAGGTCAAACCCGGCCCCCGTGGCCTTGGGGAGAGGAAATTTGGGGCAAGCAGCCTCCATAGGGATTTTAGGGTCCTCTTAACTAAACACCCCAACTCCACTTCAAGACACGCTCGAAGGTCCCTTGGCCGACACAAGGAGAGGGATTCCCAAACGGGAGGTCGGGTGGGTTGCCGTGCTCTAGAAGGGTTTACGCTTTGGGGCCGAGTCCCGGTCTGGCACTTGGGACCTGGCCCGAGAAGCAAAGCCGAGAATACGGAGCAAGGGGAACCGACGGGAGCGGAGTTTGGGCCTTTCCCTCCTCCGATGTGGCAAGTAGAAGTCGGGGCCTTTGCAAAGCGGGCAAGACATTCAGAATTCAATTAATGCATTGCATCGAAAAATAAATTCGTTTTTGCACCGGATCCCTAATTCATCCTCCAAAGACACGCCCAATTTTCGGAATTTTGAGAAGGTCTAGGTCAAAGGGTTAGCATTAGAACGGCCGGGCAGCCCGCTGTGGCAACCGAGCCGCACCCTTCCCCAAGTCAAACGAGGCCAGACCTTGCAAGGATCCTCACAAGAGGGGAGAGTCCCACCCCGTGAGGCGGATCCAAAAAGTTCCCCGAGGCAGCCTCTTCCTCGGCAGCCGGCCCCTGGCCGCACGCTTAATGACCACCCTCCCCGGAGTCCTCTCTATCCCACCGCTGATCCTCCGCTCAGGGCCCCTCTTCGAAGGTCCAAAAGATTCCGATCGGGTCCTGAGAACTTGTCAAACCGCTGGGGCCCCGATGTCTACTTTGTAGAAACCGCGATCAGACCGCTTTGTCGCTCGCACCGGGGATGCTCCTAATGGCAAATAGACCCTGCCAAATCGTCCGAATGGCTAAATTACCCTAGGGAGCAAGTTACACCTGGCCGGGTTTTGCGAAAAGAAGGAAACACTCACGCCTCCACGACAAGATCCCGCATGCACATCCTAGGCCAATTGACTACGAGTGTGATGGAAGTGAGCTACTTTGGCTTCTTGGAGTTCGGGTGGTCTTCTCGCCACGGAACTTGGTCCCTGTGGCAATGTCGACGCTTCGAGTCCATTGGCGAGTCGATCGCGATTCCGAGGGGGGGTCGCCTCGTCCGGCCCCTCGTGGCCTTGGGGAGAGGAAATTTGGGGCAAGCAGCCCCTGAGGGATTTTAGGGTCTCAAGGCCTCAAGGCCAACACCCCCAACTCCACTTCAAGACACGCAAGGTCCCGCCGACCGACAAGGAGAGGGCTCAAACGTGAAACCCCGTGGGCTGCCGTGCTCTAGAAGGGTTTACGCTTTTGGGGCCGAAGTCCCCGGGTCCGCTTGCACTTGGGACCTGGGCCGAAGCAAAGCAGCCGAGAATACGGAGCAAGGGGAACCGACGGAGCGGAGTTTGGGCCTTTCCTCCTCCCCGATGTGGCAAGTAGAAGTCGGGGGCTTTTGCGCTGGCAAGACATTCAGAATTCGCAATTAATGCATTGCACCTAAAATAAATTCCGTTTTGCCACCGATCCCTAATTCATCTCCAAAGACACGCCCAATTTTCGAATTTTCTGAGAAGGTCTAGGTCAAAGGGTTAGTATTAGAACGGGTCGGGCAGCCCGCGTGTGGCAACCGAAATGCACCCTTCCCCAAGTCAAACGAGGCCAGACCTTGCAGGATCCTCACAAGAGGGGAGAGTCCTGACCCCGTGAGGCGGGATCCAAAAGTTCCCCGAGGCAGCCCCTTCCCGCGCGGGGCCTCGGGTCGCACGCTTAATGACCACCCCCCCTGAGCCCGGTTCCCCTATCCCACCGCTGGATCCTCCGCTCAGGGCCCCTCTTCGAAGGTCCAAAAGATTCCAGATCGGTCCGAGAACTTGTCAAACCGGGGGCGCCCCCCGTCGGCCTTTGTAGAAACCGCGACTGCTTTTGTCGCTCGCACCGGGATGTCCGAATGGCAAATAGACCCCCGCCAAATCGTCCTGAATGGCGAAATTACCCTAGGGAGCAAGTTACACTGGGCCGGTTTTGGCGAAAGAAGGAAACACTCACGCCTCCACGACAAGATCCCGCATGCACATCCTAGGCCAATCGACTACGAGTGTGATGGAAGTGAGCTACTTTGGCTTCTTGGAGTTCGGGTGGTCTTCGCCACTAACTTGGTCCCCGTGGCAATGTCGACGCTCGAGTCCATTGGCGTAGTCGATCGCGATTCCGAGAGGGGAGGTCGCCTCGGCCCGGCCCCTGTGGCCTTGGGGAGAGGAAATTTGGGGCAAGCAGCCTCCTGAGGGATTTTAGGGTCCGCTGCCTCAAGGCCAACACCCCAACTCCACTTCAAGACACACCTGCTAAGGGTCCCGGCCGACCGACAAGGAGAGGGCCTCTCAAACGAAAACCCCGTGGGCTGCCGTGCTCTAGAAGGGTTTACGCTTTTGGGGCCGAGTCCGGTCCTGCTGCACTTGGGACCTGGCCGCCGAAGCAGCAGCCGAGAATACGGAGAGCAAGGGGAACTGACGGAGCGGAGTTTGGGCCTTTCCTCCTCCCGGATGTGGCAAGTAGAAGTCGGGGGCGCTTTGCAGCTGGCAAGACATTCAGAAATTCGCAATTAATGCATTGCACCTAAAAATAAATTCCGCTTTTTGCCATCTGATCCCTAATTCATCTCCAAAGACACGGCCCAATTTTTCGGAATTTTCGAGAAGGTCTAGGTCAAAGGGTTAGCATTAGAATCCGCCGGGGCAGCCCGCTGGTGGCAACCGAGCCGGGCACCCTTCCCCAAGTCAAACGAGGCCGACCTTGCAGGGATCCTCACAAGAGGGGAGAGTCCCGACCCCGTGAGGCGGATCCAAAAGTTCCCCGAGGCAGCTCTTCCCCGGCAAATAAGCCCTCCCCGGCTGCACGCCACGACCACCTCCCGAGCCCTGCCTCCCCTATCCGGACCGCTGATCCTCCGCTCAGGGCCCCTCTTCTGAAGGTCCAAAAGATTCCAGATCGGGTCCTGAGAACTTGTCAAACCGCTGGGCGCCCCGATGTCTACTTTGTAGAAACCGCAAGACTGCTTTTGTCGTCGCACCGGGATGCTCCTAATGGCAAATAGACCCCGCCAAATCGTCCGGAATGGCTTAAATTACCCTAGGGAGCAAGTTACACGGCCGGTTTTGGCGAAGAAGGAAACACTCACGCCCACGACAAGATCCCCGCATGCACATCCTAGGCCAATTGACTACGAAAGTGTGATGGAAGTGAGCTACTTTTGGCTTGGAGTTCGGGTGGTCTTCGCCACTTTAACTTGGTCCCGTGGCAATGTCGACGCTCGAGTCCATTGGCAGAGTCAGATCGCTGGATTCCGAGAGGGGAGGTCGCCTCGGCCCGGCCCCCGTGGCCTTGGGGAGAGGAAATTTGGGGCACGCCCCGAGGGATTTTAGGGTCCGGCTCCAAGGCCAACACCCCAACTCCACCTTCAAGACACACGCCAAAAAGGTCCCGCCGACCGGGACAAGGAGAGGGCCTCAAACGTAAAACCCCGGCTGCCGTGCCTCTAGAAGGGTTTACGCTTTTGGGGCCGAGTCCTGGTCCGTTGCACTTGGGACTCCGGCCGAAGCAAAGCCACGAGAATACGGCACGCGAGGGGAACCGACGAGCGGAGTTTGGGCCTTTCCTCCTCCCCGATGTGGCAAGTAGAAGTCGGGGGCTTTGCAAAGCTGGCAAGACATTCGTGCAAATTCGCACTAATGCATTGCACGAAAAATAAATTTTTTGCCACCGATCCCTAATTCATCTCCAAAGACACGCCCAATTCTTCGAATTTTCTGAGAAGGTCTAGGTCAAAGGGTTAGCATTAGAACGGCCGGGCAGCCCGCTGTGGCAACCGAAGCCGCACCTTCCCTAAGTCAAACGAGGCCAAGACCTGCGGTGGATCCCTCACAAGAGGGGGAGAGTCCCACCCCGGAGGCTGGATCCAAAAGTTCCCGAGGCAGCTCTTTTTCCCGCGCCGGCTTCCCTGGTCGACGCTTATGACCACCTCCCTTGGAGCCCGGTTCCCTATCCGGACCGTTGATCCTCCGCTCGTGGGCCCTCTTCGAAGGTCCAAAAGATTCCGTGATCGGTCCTGAGAACTTTGGCAAACCACGGCCCCCCGGATGGGCTAGAAACCGCACTGCTTTGTCGCTCGGCACCGGGATGTCTCCTAATGGAATGACTCCCAAATCGTCCGAATGGCGAATTACCCTAGGGGAGCAAGTTACACGGTCGGTTTTGGCGAAGAAGGAAACACTCACTCATTCACAGTGATCCCGCACATCCTAGGCCACTCGACCACGGTGACGAGGATGGAATTGAGCTACTTTGCTTTTGGAGTTCGGGTGGTCTTCTGGCCAATGAACTTGGTCCGGTATAATGTCGACGCTCGAGTCCATTGACGTAGTCAGATCTATGACATTCCGAGAGGGAGGTCGCCTCGCCCGTCCCCCGGCCTTTGGGGAGAGGAAATTTGGGGCAAGCACCGAGGGATTTTAGGGTCCGCTCAGCATCAACACCCCCACCCACTTTCAAGACACACACAAAAGGTCCCCGCCGTATCCGACAAGGAGAGGGCCTCGAAACGCAAAACCCCGTGGGCTGCCGTGCTCTAGAAGGGTTTGACGCTTTTGGGCCGAGTCCTCCCAGCCGAACTTGGCCTGGTCTGTCAACGCTTGAGTCCACTTAAATCAGGCCGAAGGGAGTCTGCCCGCTCTTCCCCTGTGGCCTTAGGGAAGGACCTGTGCTTCCCAGGGACGGTGGCCCCAACCGAACACGAACTGAGTTTTGACACGCCGCCACCCCGGGCCTCGATGACAAGGCAATTAAAACCCGAAGTGCGAAGGGTTTTACGCTTTGGGGCCGCAGTCCCGGCCCTGGCAAACGCGGGCCGTGAAGCCGCCGGTGAACCATAGCAAGGGGAATCAAAACGGGAGCTGGACCTCGCCCTCCTCCCGAATTAATTAGAATTGCAAATACACTAAAAAATATTGCAAAAATAAATTCTGATTTTTTGCCAGTTGATCCCTAAATTCATCCTTCCATCACACGGCCCAATTCTTTCGAATTTTTGAGAAAGGTCTAGGTCAAAGGGTTAGCATTAGAACTGTCGGGCAGCCCGCTATGGCGGGCAACCGAAATGATTTGAAGATTTGAAGATGTACTTGACTTCAAGCCACAAAAGAAACATAAATTTAGTGGTCGTTTCTATCACGTTGAAAAAATCCAAAGTTCGACTGGCCCATCACAAACTTCTAAGAATGTGCATTTGAAAGATTTAGAACATGGAAGTGTCCCATTTGTAAGAGCTACTGAGAGTCCAAACCACAAATAATCTCGGCCGGTTCTACTTCATTAAGTCGAAATGTCGTTAACCTCGCCCAAAATGGCAAATCGAAATCAAGAAGCGTATATCCAATGTAAGAATGCAAATATCTTCAAGAATCCTTCGTGATCATGTTCATGCATATGTATCAATGCTAGATTGTTCCCAAGAGAAAATATAACAATGTACAAAACATAGGTTTATTGAACAAAAGATCACTTGAACAATTCAAAGATACCCTCCCCCTCGAGCTTGGCTTATGGTTTCTATCGCAAAGTCCCACTTGTCCATCCCCTTGAAACCATAGCTCCATGTCAGTATGTTCCGGGCAGCCAATGCACACCACTAGTATCATGTTAATGTTGTTTTTCCCCGTGGTGCTTCCAAACCCCGACCATCTTTTCAAGAAGCACCCCTCATCATGCTAGGGTACCACCGGTTCCTAGCAATTTGGTCGTAAGGCCTTTCTCACCAATCATATACTTTAACACCTTCATCCCAACATGGATCGTGTTTCATAGTCCTCATCTTCGAGTGGAGGAGGGGGTTCACGAGGATTCCCTTCCTTCATGCCCCGACGGCTCCTACACCTAAGCTATAGATTAGAAAAATAGATAAAATACAATAAAAGTGTATAAACTACGAGTGTAGCCTTACTTGTGAAGACAAGTTCCATATCTCTCTTCTTGAATCCTCATCTCCTCCTGGTCTGTTCCAGCGTCAAGCATACCTTCCATGGCCATGTATCCCAAAAAGCAATAAAGAAAAAAACTCACAATAATCGCAATGAAAACTAGGATCCGAGATCGCTCGCGAATACTCAAACCATAAAAAGAAATGGGAAAATGAAAGCCTACCGATGACTTTAAAGGAACAGACGCTGCTTTAAGATCGATAGACGCCGCTTAACGACGCTTAGAGGTCGCTTAAACGACGTGCCTATAACGACGTTTGGCTATAAAGACGCCGTATCAAATTTGTTTTGTTTTCGGTTTCGAGATGCCATATATATTGCCCTCTATTAGTCCTCCAGCCCGCCGGGCCTCGCCTCCCTCCCTTTCCTCCTTCTCCAGCTTCTCCTCCCCCTCCTTCGCTGCGGAGAGTTCTCACCTACATCTCGCCATGGCCGCTTCCGATGCATGCCCGCTGATGTCGCACTGCAGGGCCGCGGCAGCGCCGCCGAGCACCGGAATCGCCTCCAAATTGAGTGGCTAGAGATCTAACCTAACCCAAGAAAGGTCGGAGTTCAAGCAAGCTAAGACAAGTCGGGCAAGGATAGGGGCAAGAAAGACCTCGCCGCGATATCGGGTACCGAACCTTCTCAATACGCATGTGCTCGAAAGTGCCAAGAAATGCATGGTGAGCTTCACAGTCATGGGTCCGTATGCTAGAGGATAGGCCTTTTGGAAGGGAAACATTTGCCTAAGCCCTACTTTCAAAAGTTGTAACTGCACCAAATCCGGTATACGCGGAAGTGCTCGTATTATGAATTCTTTTGGGAACAGACACCTCACGCCGAAGGGTTTGATTCCATGCTTCGAGGCTTGTTCCGACGGGTGAGGAAATCACCGCGGGCCGAAAGCACCTTCGAAGCCCTCGCGAGTGGATCAAGACCGGATGTCGATATATACCGCCAGATGCACCGCCACTTTGTTTTGTGTGTATTTGAATTGTGTATGGGTTTTTTATATGAATTTGTATTTTAAGGGAATACATATATGATTTTGTATATGAATCTTGCATTTTGAAGGGAATCTTCACATTTTATGATTAATTAAACATAAAGCTGTACTCAATTGTATGTAGAACTGCCTGGACGGGCGGTAAGCCATAGGTCTGATACTTAGGGACAATTAACTTGGCATAAAATGTCTATGATAACTTTGAAAGCAATACTAATGTTGCCTAATATGGTTTGTAGTATACAATAAATTGGTGATGCCAAAGTATTTTCTTATTCATATGTGGGAAGAAAATATAATCATAATAAGTAATGAAGGTTCAATCGGATGGTAGTCTTCTATCATGACAATAGTCTCAACCCCAACCTCCCTATTCGGACCGCCATCTCTTCTTTCACCTTCAAATATGCGCGGAGGAGCGTAGCCTTACATGGAACTACTAACCACCACCGATCTTGCAAAGGATCCGAACTAAGGTGACCTACAAACCTCTATTACATTAGTTCCTTGTTAATGACATATATAAATTTTATTGCATCCAAGTAAACATACTTTGTTCACATTGCTCAACCCTCAATGATTGTGTCTTTGACCACGATACCGACGAAGTTGAATCTAGTGAATACAAAGCCACTCGTGATCTTTATGCATCGTGGCATGAGCAATTCAAAGCATACCACAAGATCAAACCATTCGCATCAAACAACATTGTTTTGAATGCACTACCACATCAACCTCCATGATAGTCTTTATAGTACCAATCCATTCCAACATTGCCTCGATTGGGTTTGGGTCCAGACTACCACCCAAACCCGTAAACCCAAACTTTGCTGATATACCACAATCATAAGTGCGCTTTGCCATGATCCACACTTTGTCGCCGAAAGTGAGCACCGTAAGACCATATTGATGCATAAGAATTATACTACAAAGTAAAGGAACAAATGTTCAAAATAACGAATCGAAACCTCGTGAATTATATGCTATTAAGTTGCACTTACAAATAGTGACACGCATTTGCAAATATCTTCGCTAGAAACATGTTCGGCCACGCTAGTTCTGCCATCTCTAGTTGTTCGAAAGCAGCCATTTATTGTTTATCTCACTTGGCGTGACCCCTAGATGATCCGAAGTGGTTGTTTGCGATTCTTTGTCGATAGCATCTTCTCTCCTCATCATCTCTTTATTTTCTTCCTCGTATTTTTTATCCATTTCTCCATGGGAGGAGTTGTAGATGAGAAACTTATTGACTTTTGCCCTGCTCTTCTAGTGTGAAACAATTTCTTCATGGTCTTCCTTCGAACTTCTCCAATTATAGTTGAGTGTCTTCATCGGTCCATAATCGTGGAGCATTGGGGTGTAGATCGGCCAAGAACTTCTAAGGTGGACATAGAATAATGACTCTCGTGCTAACCAACCCCCTCGGCCATGCAACCCCGCCTTTGCCTTCGGGACGCATCTGAGTCCTGAGGACCTTCGTGAAGCGCCCATATAAAAACATCCATCTAGGATTTGTCAGGCCTCGCAAGCTCTACTTGTCCACTAAATGCACTAGTAAGTGAGTTTGTATGTCCGTAAAACTTGTTGGGAATTCTTTCTAGCATACAACATGCCTCAACGATCTTAGTTCGCATGTCCGCAATTTCATTTGTCTCAGATCTCCTTCCTTGTAATCCATCTAAATATCATTTAAGAAAGAAAAAAGTTATGAGAGTTCAAAGATCGAAGTGTTTTCTAAATCTGCATGCGAACCTCGAAAAAACTCGGATGGGAGACATATTGCACGTAGTGGACCGGCCGGCGTAGACGCGACCCCCGCAAACAATAGGCATAACAAACCGCAAATATCTTATACCAATCATGAGATTTCAACCCCTTAACTCCCGTTAGAGAAACAATTACGCTAACGAATGGTATATATCTCGCTCGGAGTCTTTATTGCCTTGATCGCTTCCAACGGGTTTCATACATTTTCTAGGCACGATCCAATCCAATTTGTGGCCTTATTCCTTCTTCGACATTTAACCATGCTTTAGATTTTGATCCAGCTTCTTGTAGATCTTCTCGTGTCGCGATTCTGTGTCCTTACGTCCCCACATGCTTCCAAATAGACCTTGAAACGTTTTAAAGATGTGTGCATGGGATCAAGAAGATGATGGATTCTTCAATTTCGCCCAATAGGGTAGAAGGAAGAAGGATGCTTTCCACTTCATTCCCTTTTTAACCTTATTTCCTTCACTGCATCCCACATGTTACCCCAATCTCTCATTGTCAACCTTTTGGGAGAGGCTTTCAAGGTATTTTTTCTGGACCCACGTGATCGAAGTCGATTTTCCATTGCGATATCTCTTTGAAGTTTGCATAGACATTTTTGTGCAATGCCGACCGACCGAGAGTTCAACTGCTCAAAACCACACACAAGTGACATGCCGCGATATCCAATAATTTGGAGTCCGTGAGTTCATACAAACCAGGGCCAATCGCCGTTGTCCACATTAAGATTGCAAGGTAAATCTTCGCTCATCAATGGTGTTCTCGCTTGAGACATCGTAGAACTTCAATACCTTCACTCCCACAAATGTCAAAAGCTCATCAATAACTATTTTCGATATGGATCTAGACTTTCCCGCTTTTCGGTCCTGAACTAATAGTACTACCATTAAATGGCTAGGCTTCATGAGTAACCACGGTGGTAAATTATAGTTGATCAAACACTATTTGGCCAAGTTGACCACGGCCGATTTGACGCCCATAAGGATTTACCATAACCTGCCAACCCTAATCTGAGATTTCGTGGCTCTTTCCAAATTCGCCATGTTTCATCAATATGCTTCCATTGCTTGCGCAATACTAACCACGCAGTACATTGTCACCGGACGCATTAGCGGCACACCAACCCATGAGAGAAGCTAGATTCACATCAAACAATAGCCTTATGCGAGGGATCAATGGAAAGTAGCGAACCACCTTCATCGGACGGTCTTTCCCTTGGCATCCGTGATTGTACCTAGAGGCACCACATTTAGGGCATGTTTACTGTGTTCTTGTAGATGTCATCCGATAATATACCATGCAATCATTTGGACAAGCTGAATCTTATGGTAGCCTAAACCATGGTACGCCAATATATTTTTATTCGGTCATACTTTGGGGTATGTGTTCCCTTTGTGGGAGTATTTTCCTTGAATAACTCCGTGATAAAATGCATCTTTTACGCATACATTCAACTACAAATTCAATAAGTCAAGTGGATTGCAATTGTACTTTACTTCTAACAAAGCCGTGGTCACCGGGCATTGCTCCATTTGAATTTGGCTTGAAGGTTTAATATCAATAAAGATGTCGCCAATCTAGATATGCTTGCACCGGATATAATGCTTTATGCGCGCCCTCCAATAAAACCTGATCTTCATGACCATCGCTAGAGTATTTATATCGTCATCTAGGTCAAGCATCGGGGGATTGGGCCAAAATGCATCTAACATGTCGGCTATGGGTTCCTCAACTTCCATGAAGTCGCCCATAGGGCATTGTCATCATCTTCATCATCGTGATTCCCGCTCATCTTCATCATTGTATCTTCATGCTACGCCCATGTTTGTACCCATAACGTCAACGATTCTAATTCTCGCTATCCAAGTAATGACTTTTATGTCGCCAATTCAAGACGCTTTGATGTGGTCTCATATCCACTTGCCTACCCTCACATGCGTCATTAAAACGGTAAATATACGCCAGTTGATACATCATTGAGAGTCCGTGTTTGTTAAATTTTAAGCATTTAATAACGAACAAATAAAAAATTTTATGTCATAATCAAGCATATATTGAAGATATAATACATTTATCTTCAATATGTGCAATCTCATTCCAAGAGAAGAAGAAGAAGAAGAAGAAGAAGAAGAAGAAGAAGAAGAAGAAGAAGAAGATCTTCTCTTCTTTGGTCTGTAAACTTGTGAAATATGATGACCACACAGTGTGGTAAAAGATTTATTGAGTTTATCTTAAAGACGTAGTGCAAACAAATATAATGGTAGTACATTTCTACTATCAATGCTGCACATATATAACTGGCTAAGGAAAAATATGAGGATAATGCTGGCCAATGATTTATAGATGGCATATGAAAAGATACAAGTTGAGCTTTCATAATTCCTGAAATTTGATGAGCTATACCCCAAGTATATTGAAGGCGAATAGTCTATACCGTGGAAATACATGGGAAATGACCGTGTGAACATTTATATACACTAATTTTGTGAGCTAAGGCAAAAACATGTAAATATTTTGGACTAGATGTGGCATGATATTATATTTGTGGCATGATACTCCTTGTCGTACAAAAGTATCAAGTGGTCACATATATATATGACAAAAGATAAGCTTTTTCTTTCTTGTAAAACTTATGCATGCATGTCCTTATATGCAAGCTTAACAAGTGGTGGTCTACATGCAAAATGTACTTTGCATGCACCTTTGTGGCTTTATGCAGATTTGTGGCTTATATTTAGCATGAAGGAGCTCAAGAAACGTGGGCCTTCTAGCATACAAATACTTTAAGGTACAGTTGGATTTTGTGGACAACAAATAGTGGTCATATTATACTTGGGTATTTTTGTGGCTTTAATGAATCTGTGGTGCCATTGGTGACGCTTGCATGAAGGTGTGCATAATGGCCCAACATGGCACATCTTACAAGGTAGCTAAGTTGCAAAGATAAGAAAAATATGCAAAAATCTAATGGTACTTGATTTAGGGCATATATTTATGCATAAAACATTAGGGCAAATTGCCTAGTTGAGCATTCGGCGGTCACTGTGTTTGTAGCCGCATAGGCAGTATTTGCCTAATACTTCCTTGTGATCCGTGGATTCCTAAACTAATAGGGCTTGGTTTCAGAAATTCCAGAGCTAAAAATGGCTTGTCGGATCTGATGGCGCTTCTACTGTGCAACATATATTCGAAAATGATTGTCTAGCCTAAATCGCTAGCCCTTGAGATATGATCCGTGATAGAAAGCCGGATCTGGTGAAGCCGGTTCTTGGAGTTGGTGGCCTCAGATTATGCAACTGGAGCTGATAATGCAAATCGTTCTAAAAATGGATCAGAATGCATACTTGAAACGTAGCCCATGATGCTTCATAGCATTTGTCGGGATCCTTCCCAAGTTTGGATGCCTTGATGCACAGTATGGCTTGTACACAGTTTTACATGAGCAGAGGTAAGCATTTGGTACCTCACATGTTCTTGCCAGTCAAGTCAGGTTATGCTGTGCTTTGTGCTTTCGCATTGAGTGCAAACAGAAATGATACACAAATGGCGGTTTTGCCATAAACAGATTTGCCGTGAAAATGGCGTTGCCTAGTTCTTGATGATTTGAGACAGAGGTATGTAATACAATTTTGGGCTTTATCAAAATACTATGACTAGTCTAGATTCTAGATGTGCTTTAACATCTTAATCAAATGCAGTCTTTTATACAATCTCCTACCAGAATTGGGGCTTTAAGACAGTACGAAAATAGGAGCTATGGTTGAAGTTGCATAATAGGCTGGATATATTCCCGCACAAAATATTGCAGTGATTGGGATGGCTAATGCGACTTCCAAATACCAGGTTCTTTATTATTTCTAGAATGCCATGGATCAGTGAACTGATTTTAGGTCTAAGCATGACAAAATGAGATTTAATTTCACATCTCTATCCATGATTAAAATGTACTTGGTGCTGGATTTGTGCATGTCATGATAGGCGTCTTCATATCATAAGCTATATATTATCTCGATGATAAAAGTTCATGTTTGTTACGCTAAGAAAGTTCATGTTTACTATTCTAGATATTCTTAAAAGCTTACAAGTTATTCTATGATACGATATACAGTTTGAGAAGTTAAAAAGGTTACACTTTATATGCTACAAGTTTGAAGTTAGTTCTTTGTAATATGTAAAAGATTATGCACTATGAAACTGATTATCAAGTAACCAGCTAGATTTGGGATCAAGAAATTGGTTCTCATCTAATGTTATAGCTTGATATTGGTATTGATTAATTACGTATTTTTACAGAAAAATTTGGATGAAGTTATTATTCCATTTACTTTTTTGTTAATGTCTTCTCCTCTGGGCAAAAGGTTACAATTGGTGATCAGTGATAAACTGAGAGACCCAATGTACCTTTTGGCCCTTGCACATTTACCGTTTTCACGCTAATTGTGTATTGATTGGCTGCAGGTACGGTTCTCTCCTCCAATTGTCTCTATTTTGCTCGTAGAGTAGGCGTTGACATGAAAGCTGATGGAATAGCTTGGAAAGTACTTTATGGAATACGTTGCACCTTGATATTGCTCAGATAAGATATAAATATGTTACTACGTTCTAAGAAAATCTATTGATTACCTTATACTTTATACATTATGTTTATCATGTACAAATACTAATGTGGAAATGATTATATGGATTATTCTATCTAAATGTACAATTTTGGAATCTGCTATGTGAAATGTTCTATTTTTAAATTTTGATTTTACCAAAGGATAATGGAAGTAGGAGTACCTGATGTGGCCTGGCATAAAACACCAGGGTAGGTATTGGGAGACATGTCTTACTTTGAACGAGGCGTTTAAATGTTTTTTAACATTATCTGACCGTAGTCTTTGTAAGAACATATTCGAAGAAGAAACTGTGACATCTACTTGCTGGAGGTATTCAGCAAACACATCATTTCTGAAACCATTAAATAATGTTGACTCCTTATTTGGATTTAGCATTACTAATTGTGACTATGATCTATTACAGCTGAATGGTACTTGGCTATAACATCTAGCTGGGTTGGATGGTAAATGATTCATGGACCTTTATCAGGTTATCCATGGTATGTATAGCCTAACGTGCTGTATATACATCTCAAATCTATAAAATAACTTTGGTCCATTGTACCAAGGCATAGAGATTGGGTCCACTGTACCTAATTCTCTTAAGTTCAATATTTCTTGCAGCTTTGACATATCAAGAACTGCATGCAATGAATTAGAATGACTTTTTTCTATTTTCTTCTGGTGTAAGGAAGTAGGACCCCTCTTTTTATAGGGGAGGTCCTACTTCCCTTATAAACAGAGGAGTCTTACATCCTGAGGGAGGGATGTGGGAGAAGAAGAAGAAGAAGAAGAAGAAGAAGAAGAAGATCTTCTCTTCTTTGGTCTGTAAACTTGTGAAATATGATGACCACACAGTGTGGTAAAAGATTTATTGAGTTTATCTTAAAGACGTAGTGCAAACAAATATAATGGTAGTACATTTCTACTATCAATGCTGCACATATATAACTGGCTAAGGAAAAATATGAGGATAATGCTGGCCAATGATTTATAGATGGCATATGAAAAGATACAAGTTGAGCTTTCATAATTCCTGAAATTTGATGAGCTATACCCCAAGTATATTGAAGGCGAATAGTCTATACCGTGGAAATACATGGGAAATGACCGTGTGAACATTTATATACACTAATTTTGTGAGCTAAGGCAAAAACATGTAAATATTTTGGACTAGATGTGGCATGATATTATATTTGTGGCATGATACTCCTTGTCGTACAAAAGTATCAAGTGGTCACATATATATATGACAAAAGATAAGCTTTTTCTTTCTTGTAAAACTTATGCATGCATGTCCTTATATGCAAGCTTAACAAGTGGTGGTCTACATGCAAAATGTACTTTGCATGCACCTTTGTGGCTTTATGCAGATTTGTGGCTTATATTTAGCATGAAGGAGCTCAAGAAACGTGGGCCTTCTAGCATACAAATACTTTAAGGTACAGTTGGATTTTGTGGACAACAAAGAGTGGTCATATTATACTTGGGTATTTTGTGGCTTTAATGAATCTGTGGTGCCATTGGTGGCGCTTACATGAAGGTGTGCATAATGGCCCAAGGTGGCACATCTTACAAAGTAGCTAAGTTGCAAAGATAAGAAAAATATGCAAAATTTAATGGTACTTGATTTAGGGCACATATTTATGCATAAAACATTAGGGCAAATTGCCCTGTTGAGCATTCGGCGGCCGCTGTGTTTGTAGCCGCATAGGCAGTAGTTGCCTAATACTTCCTCGTGATCCGTGGATTTCTAAATTAGTAGGTCTTGGTTTCAGAAATTCCAGAGCTAAAAATGGGCTTGCCGGATCTTACGGCGCTTCTACTGTGCAGCATATGTTCGAGAATGGTTGTCTAGCCTAATGTTAATCGCTAGCCCTTGAGATATGATCTGTGATAGAAATCCGGATCTAGTGAAGCCGGTTCTTAGCGATGAGGCCGGATCTAGTGAAGCCAGTTCCTGGCGATGGTGGCCTCAGATTATGCAACTGGAGCTGATACTGCAAATCGTTCTAAAAATGGATCAGAATGCATACTTGACATGTAGCCCATGATGCTTCATAGCATATATCGGGATCCTTCCCAAGTTTGGATGCCTTGATGCACAGTATGGCTTATACACAATTTTACATGAGCAGAGGTAAGCATTTGGTACCTCAGATGTTCTTGCTAGTCAGGTTAGACTGTGCTTTGTGCTTTTGCATTGAGTGCAGACAGTAATGATACACAAATGGCGGTTTTGCCATAAACGGATTTGCCGTGAAAACGGTATTGCCTTGTTCTTGATGATTTGAGACAGAGGTATGTAATACAATTTTGGGCTTTATCATAATACTATGACTAGTCTGGATTCTAGATGTGCTCTGACATCTTAATCAAATGCAGTCTTTTATACAATCTCCTACCAGCATTAAGGCTTTAAGACAGTACGAAAATAGGAGCTATGGTTGAAGCTGCTTAATAGGCTGGTTATATTCCTGCACAAAATGTTGCAGTGGTTGGGATAGCTAATGCGACTTCCAAATACCAGGTTCTTTATTTTTTCTAGAATGCCATGGATCAATGAACAGATTTTAGGTCTAAACATGACAGAATGAGATTTAATTTCACATCTCTATCCATGTTTAAAATATACTTGGTGCTGGATTTATGCATGTCATGATAGGCGTCTTCAGATCATAAGATATATATTATCTCGATGATAAAAGTTCATGTTTGTTACGCTAAGAAAGTTCATGTGCACTATGCTAGATATTCTTAAAAGCTTACATGTTAGTCTATGATACGATTTACAGTTTGGGAAGTTTAAGAATGCTACACTTTATATGCTATAAGTTTGAAGTTAGTTCTTTGTAATATGTAAAAGATTATGCACTATGAAACTGATTATCAAGTAACCAGCTAGATTTGGGATCAAGAAATTGGTTCCCATCTAATGTTATAGCTTGATATTGGTATTGATTGAATACATATTTTTACAGAAAAATTTGGATGAAGTTATTATTCCATTTACTTTTTTGTTAATGTCTTCTCCTCTGGGCAAAAGGTTACAATTGGTGATCAGTGATAAACTGAGAGACCCAATGTACCTTTTGGCCCTTGCACATTTACCGTTTTCACGCTAATTGTGTATTGATTGGCTGCAGGTACGGTTCTCTCCTCCAATTGTCTCTATTTTGCTCGTAGAGTAGGCGTTGACATGAAAGCTGATGGAATAGCTTGGAAAGTACTTTATGGAATACGTCGCACTTTGATATTGCTCAGATAAGATATTAATATGTTACTACATTCTAAGAAAATTTATTGATTACCTTATACTTTATACATTATGTTTATCATGTACAAATACTAATGTGGAAATGATTATATGGATTATTCTATCTAAATGTACAATTGTGGAATTTGCTATGTGAAATGTTCTATTTTTAAATTTTGATTTTACCAAAGGATAATGGAAGTAGGAGTATTACGATGTGGCCTTCGCATAAAACACCGGGTAGGTATTGGGAGACATGTCTTACTTTAAAAAGAAATATGAATTTTGATATTTTATTGACTAGCACAATGACTATAAGATATATATCTCGTGCGACTACTATGTGGATAATGATCATAGGATCTCTCAGATGTAATGGCCCCGTGATACATGGTCGTTGGTGGTTTATTGGCATGAGAAGATAAAGAAGTAATTGATCCGACATAATTTGGCCTGAAAAATGATGTTTATGTAATAATTAGCTGCTTGGATGCCATGAACGACATGGGAAACTCGGCAATCAATCGCAGGATAGAATAAGCTGATAATTGGGTAAGGTGAATGGTAACTCAAGGTTTTTCAAGAAGGAGATAAGAACTTATTATAGTTGAATTTGTTGTGCTAGAGGATATGGGCACGATTAATGATACACCGCGATAAGTTTATGCTTTTGCTTTCAAACCAATCGATGAAGCTTTACCGCGATGATTTCGGTGTATGGTTCTCAAAATTGTTATTAGGCTTATAGTGACCTCGATAAGGATGATTGAATGCTAGCGAGCATTGAACCCATGGGTTATGTTGGTTCTGCTTCGAAAATGATAAATATGATAACTAATTTTATTTTTGGAACATTTTGTATCAAATGTAATATTTGGTCTTGAGCATAAGATACTTTTCACCCATAGGAGGTATTATGATTAATTCCTAAGGGTCAAAAAAAAAATCTTGGCTTTTGTATGAAGGTATTTTGCATTAAAATGGTAAGCTCGAGACATTGAAAGGCTAATAGCTAAAAGATATTTTTAATTGATGAGGTAAGATACAAAAATCCTTGACTTTTGCCAATAAAGATTGATTTCAGATGGTCTATTTGGGTCCAGCGGAAGAAAAAATATCCCAAATGGCTTTTTGTCGCCGCATTGTTAGTTCCCCCTTAGTATTCATCTGGCCCATTCCATCGATTGAGAAACATGCCAAAAGGAGAGTAATACAAGCGTTACGGGTAAATAGATATGCCGCGATGGCCAGGCCGAACTTCCCATACAGCGATTTCCAAGGCAAAAATAATGGTGGAAGGAATGGCACCAGTCCAAAAGGTCGCAACAACAATGAAGCTAGTGAAAGGAGCCCAGCAAAAACAAAGTTGAATTCGAGTTTTTCAAAAAAGATTTTTCCTTGTGAGCATGCTAGATATTTTGCAGCGGTATTTGGCTATATTTATGGCAGATGGTATGTTAATAGGCTGAATTGATCCATGGTATGCATGATCAATAATAGATTATAATGCCGCAGTTTACATGGGAAATGGGGTCGGGTAAAAATATTTTTATGACTAGAGGTTAACAAGCTTTGTTGCATAAAATGGTGCCTTTAAATGTTTCATTTCTTAGGGCTAAAACAAGATTGTATTATAATGCAAGATGGCCAAGATAAGGAGTAACACGAAGGCTTAGATATATGTAGACCTTGGTTTTTGAGGTATGAGGACTTCGCCCGTGAGGCATTTTAGCTATGATGAGCATTATTAGGTGAGATGTGAAACCTATATCTATGTTACATTTTTGGTTCCCATTCAAATTTCATATTCATTATAAATATGCCCCGCCGGGTGCAAGGCATATTTAAATTGATGGCTAGTTAATATTTGTAAGGCTTGGTTTCAAGAATGCCTACTACTTTGGATTTGATCAAGATTGTAAAATAACCGTGATTCTAAGTAGATGGGCTCAAAATATTATTTGGTCAAGCTTTTCTCAAACAAAAGCTAAGATATTTGTATTAGAGGTTCCCCAATGAACCGGGCCTACACTTTCATGACATGAGGTTAATGGAACTTATATATTTGTGCTAGAGTGGCATATTTTGATCGTGACAATAACCGGCCGGTAAGCAAAGTCGGATTGAGGTTCCGAAATCATTACTTTTGATGATAAATTTGTTTTCAATCCTAGCCATTATATGGGATGAGATGTTACTTGAATGATTTTTGGTGAAGGATAAGCCATGATGTTTAATAAAATTTTACCCGACTATTTTGCATTGTTACCATAGATATTTAACATTTGTATTGGTTGGGTGCAAATCCAAAACATCATATCCTTTCATGGAAGAATTTCGTATTTTGCCGAGGATGAAAGGATTTGTACAACAGCTACATTAAACAATGAGTTAATGATATGGTGAGATCGCTACATTCTCTTTGTTAAAAAGTTTAAAATATTAAGCTAATTAAGACATTGAAGGATAAAATTGAGAATGATTGATCAGAGGTTGATCCGGATTTGGTTTATAAAAATGTGGTTCTATGTAAACACACAATAACCTTGAGATTATGTTACTTGGGCTAATTTGGCCATAACTATAAATTTGAGAAGGCTTTCTTGTTAATCTACTAGTTGCCGTGATTAAAAAATGTTGAATATTAAAAGGCCAATGTTACCTTATGGGTTTAACTTTTGTATTCTTTAATTGACTATTTTTTGTTGCTGAAAAGAAGGTTCTCTCAAAAAAGTCTCCATTTTCTAAATTCCATTTGAGATAGGCTAAGGTGGAACCGTTGGAAAACTTAAATGATTGGAGATGGAACAAGTTGCAAAATGGATACACAAAGATGAAAATTAGAAAATTGTTTTATACAAGATGCTTAGTGATATTAATGGGTCTTTTCTAATCTATAAGGTTTTTCTTGATTAGGAATATAAAATTAAGATGAAAACATTCCTAATATATTCTTTGTTGTGGCCTAGTTTTAGCTATGGATTTTGTTTTACATCTTAGATGGAGCCGCTTATGTGGCTGGTCCACTTAACGTTAAAAAGTTTTGATGTAAATAAAACAAGAAGAAGAAGAAGAAGAAGAAGAAGAAGAAGAAGAAGAAGAAGAAGAAGAAGAAGAAGAAGAAGAAGAAGAAGAAGAAGAAGAAGAAGAAGAAGAAGAATTCAAGAAGAAGAAGAAGAAGAAGAAGAAGAAGAAGAAGAAGAAGAAGAAGAATGAAAAAATCCGGGCAAGGTTGAAAAGTTGATATTGTTTAAATTATGCCTAAGTCGAACAAGAAGATTATAACTTTGGAAATCTTGGAAGACTTCAACATGGATAATTGGTGAAGATCTAAAGTATAGACACATGATACATTTGTATACCCACCTGATACATGAATTTTATTTGAGAATCAAGAAAATTTGAAAGGAGGAAAGATATGGTCTAAAAGGCCCTAAGCTTGAAAAATATACAAGTTAAGTTGCTTAAGTTCAATTGTAAAATGTAAAAATATTTGAATGATGGGACCTACAAATGGCTCATGAACTTGAAGGAATAAATCCTGCTAAGGATGTAGAGGCATGGCTTTATGGAATAAGATTATATTTTAAGATTTTGAAATGGTGCATACATTGGTGGAGCTAAAAGGATAAATAGGCTCCATTTCACCCATTGGAAGTTGATATTTCATGTATACACATTGTATTATCTTATGGAATACGTGTATTGTAAATCATGACACCATGGACCAAAGCATTTATGGTGGGAAGGCTAAAAGCCATGTGTACCATTGTGTAAGATATAGAATTAATTATGGTGATTATTACCATGGTTTTGTGTGGATCTTAGGAAAGATAAATCTTGGTCTTCAATATTAATTGTTGGGGCTTTTATTACGGAGACTTAAAGTGTAAGCCAATGGCTTTTGAGAAAAAGCCAATTGCTCTATATGTTGACCATAGAAACGTATAGGGTTTCTTTAAGCACTAAATGCTTTGCCCTAAAAATGCTTGGCCACAAATGTGATGGTGTTTGGCCGAAAGCATTTCCGAAATCGATTTAGGGCTTTCAAACCCTAGTTTCTTTTAAGCTTAAGCATGGCGTCGATGAAGCTTAAGCATGGCAAACAGGATATGTCCGAGCCAAGAAGAGTCTCTAAATGATCCATTGATGTGAAATATAAGATGCCGCAGATGCCTTGTTTGTTACAAAGATAGGTGCGGAAAATAGCCGAAAAATAGTCCGATTGTCACGAAAAACATAGTTTCATGGGATGATCCGCTATGTAAAAATAGTGCATGGAGTCGCCTCCGCCAAATACCCGCAAGATCATTATATTTTCGCTTTGCATTTCTCAAATGGCTTCGCGATAACTATAATCGCGGATCTATAATCGGGCACAAGGTAACGGTTTTGCAAATAGATGTCATACAATATATCCGATAAATCCTTAGTCTTGGGTAATTCCTCCGGTGAAGTTTGATCCAAGCTAATTTTCCGATAAAAATAGATGAAAGGAATGGCGAAAGCCGATGGTGCTTGCTATATGGTGAAGATCGGCGACAAATGTCCGATTTTCAAAGGCCTCAGAACTTCAAAGTTTGAACAAAGCTCTTGTTTATGAGAAAATCAATAATATGTGCATATGCTAAACAAATACTCAAATAAAGATATCCCAAGCCGATAGCAGTTGTTTAACCCCTCAGCTCTAGATTTAGTTGTTTGCTCTTCTAGTGTTCTAGCTCATAGTTTTGTTTATAGGCAGTCGATGCATTTTCCAGTTTTGTAGTATTCTTAGTATAGGGTTAGGAAGTGACGCGGCATGGATCAAATCTTATCTATTGTCAGATACATGTATCCGATTGCATAGATGCATAATCATTGTTTATCCGCCTTTAGACATGTCAAATCATATGAAATGGGGATCCGCATAGTCATTGTTTATCCGCCTGCATTCATATGGAAATGGGGACTGCATGCATCATACCGCTAGCTTGGTCGCCTTAGTGTTGTATTGTCGCAAAATGGGTGCGGTGTGTTGAGGTTCTTGCAATTGTTTAATTAAGCAGCACTGGAGTGATGGATTTAGGGCTGGTTATTATGCGTGAAGATGAATAATGGTTGACTTGCTAAAATTTGACACTATATGATCCGGCTCTCACCAATTTATGAATCTAATGGACATTTGGTCCATGGTATGTCAGTGAGCAAATAATAATCGCTTGTTTTAATACATAGCATATTTTGCCTAATATTTGAGCTAATTTTGCTGAACTTAAAGGGTGAAGGGCTGTTGAGAGCCATGATGTTTTATAGCTTACCTGACGCCTTTGTCTTGTTACCATGTTTTGCTAACATTGACATTGTTTGGGTGCAAACCAAAACATCTTCTCCCTCGATTTACTTCAAAGGTTAGAGTTACAAATGGATTGGATGCGAAGACTAATGGGCTTCTAAATTGATCACAAAATCACAAATGTGGTGAGATCTCATCTTATATTGTATAGTGAAGAATGACTAAATATGGAAAGTTAAGTAATGGAAGATTATCATTATTACTTGTATTGCAGCTTTTAAGTGTTTAAGATGTATGGATAAATTAATATTATTTGAGATATATGGACAAATTAATAGTTCTGATATGATAACATTCTCATCAAAAAAATAATGTGGTACTTTTTATGAAATCTCGACAATGGCATGAAAAAATATTTTTTTTTTGAAGATTTAAAGATTACAATTTGACAATAGATGGAATTAAACATAAATCCAATATACAAGGCAATATGGTTTCGACTATATGAATATTGATTATCATGATTTTATGGTTTGGAGAGTGTTCATGTGGCCCTCATGTGAAAACCAGGGTGGATATTGGATTAATGGTTTTACCATGAACGGTGGTATTTTATATGTGTTTGTGCATAGAGTAACCCAGAGTCTTGGTAAGAACATATTCAGAAGAAGAAGAAGAAGAAGAAGAAGAAGAAGAAGAAGAAGAAGAAGAAGAAGAAGAAGAAGAAGAAGAAGAAGAAGAAGAAGAAGAAGAAGAAGAAGAAGAAGAAGAAAATGAAGAAGAAGAAGGAAGAAGAAGAAGAAGAAGAAGAAATCTGGTGTATCCTAAAAATTATATGAGTAATTTGAGTACATCATCAGGACCTCCTTATTGGCACCGTATTCATATTCAATGAACAATTCATCACCAATACACAAAGTTTTTATAGTAGCAAAACCATGATATATCTCCCAATAATTTTACGCTAAAAAAATCTTCTGGTCTTTGTTTGCCTCGGCAAATTCAATAATTGGTAGCTTAGATTCTCGATAGAGTTTATTAATAAAAGCAGAGAAGTTTCCATGCAACTTAGGATTTACCATCAATATATGCAGTTTGCATGAGTCACCGGGTTGGATATTGTTCGCATTGAATTTAGGCCATAGATGAGCATGCCTAATCGATGATTACCTCCAATTTATGCCAAGTGTCCGAAGTTATATTCGACCTACATATGGCATTAAAAGGAACAAAATAATTCATCTTTGACTTTCACACTAGTCATAATATATAATCCCAGGCCAGCACCGACCTGATATTTTAATCATGTACTGCCCACCCCAATATGTAAATTGCTCCCCATAAATAATTGGCTTGCCTCTAGGCCATGCAATTGAATTTCTACGATCTTTATCCTCAGAAGGGCTGGACCAAATGGACTAGTGAAGGTGGAAGATTATTTTCTTTCCTCGATATGATCTAGTACATTCCAATTTTGATGAACATTGTCATTCCTCCAATCTTGGCAACGGCCATTGCACGACGAGTTCTATCAATGAATGGGATAACTCTTTGAGGAAGTTGATGGCTTTTTTTGTAGGGTTTCTATGAACGATTCATAGTATCAACATCATCTACTTCCAATGACAACATAACCAAAAATCTATATATATACCGCTCGAGCTCACTTCATTCTCTACTTCTTCCTAACAAAATACAAGCAAACTAAGTTAAGACATCGATTCAAGTACATGAGAGAAGTTGATTCGAGTTCATAAGATTCGTATTATACCTCGCTGGAATACCCCACATGTGGCCCGAGCACCGGATTTGCGCGGCATTCACCATTTGTCAACATGAGCTGAGGGATTTTCATCCGCTTTATTTGTCCCTTTGCACATCGAACAATTGCAATATAACCGCCATTGGCACAACCCAAAAAAGTAACATCAAGATATAAAGTTAACTAATCATTCAAACATGTTTATGGTACATACATCGGCGCATTCATTTCATGCACACCACCCCAGCCTTTCTAGGAAGACTAGGTCCACCGGGTCTAATTGGACTATTTGTGGCAATTGTTGGGGTAACATTCTTTTAAGTCGCCATGTAACTTTCTCAAAGCTTTCGTCTTAACTTTACGTTCAAATTCCTTTTCCGACGCTCGGCCCATGTTGTTTTTCTAGTAAACAATAAAATATTAATAAAACCATGTAATAATATAATAAATATAAATATCCATGCTTTTTTTCATGATTTTATCAAATGTTTATTCTTAAGATTCGTGATTCATATACAACGCTTATGATATTTAGAAAGCATTTGATTGAAGGGTGCCCGAACCCGATACATCTAGTCCTTCCATTTGAAATTGAGCTCCACCAAGCATCTTTATATTCACGCAACCTTTCAAATCTTTTGTAATCTATGAAGATTGAAACTTCTGCTCGGAGGCATAAAACCCGATACATCTAGTCTTCTCCATTCTCGATGGAGCCTAATTGCATTCTTGATCATGCATCCCTCAAGTTTTAAATATACTTTCAAGATTCAATCTTCTAATCTATTAGCATTTGGAGGTGTTTAACTCTAAATACAAAGATTAAAAGCGCAGATCTTACCTTTATGAAACCTTACCTGCAAAAATCCCAAACAAACGAAAGTGAAAATAACAAGTAAATAACCCGAGCAATGTCGTTCCCGCCATATTTGACGCCGCTTTATCGACGCCCTGGTAGACGTTGCGACCGACGGCCAAGCCGGATGCCGCCCCGGACAATTTAGGGTATGCTACACGCTTGCGCTATTGCCTCGATGCCCCCTCATATGCCACGCCGATGATTGCACGCCGCTAACGACGCCGATTATAACGCCGTTAAATCCACTAATCAGATTGTTAATATAACAACAAATATACAATACAAATAACATACAAATAAATAAAACCATTGTTCCCACCATAAAATAAGCTGACAACGACAACACAAATAGATAAAACTTATTGTTTCCATTCATAAAAAAAAAAAAGCTATACTTACTACTTATGTCCATCCCGAGGGCGCGGACAGTTTGATGCAACCATTTGCATCCGCCACCATTAATGTCATTTTTCTTTGTTTGGCCTCCTAAGGAGCCATTCTACACCGCCTCTCGCGATGGAACTGTGATGTTAGTAATCGAAGTCTTTTCACTCATCTTTGCCACGATGGTGAAGGGAGGGTTCTCGCTCGAGAAGCAGGGTTGCCGAGTTGTCTTCCCTTTTTGGAGGAGGAGGATTACCGCTAGAAGGAACATATCGCCAAGGTGGTCTTCTAACCACGGACCATTATAGCAAGATAGGGAAGAACACTCAAAATAAGAATAATGTTAGCCATCGATGGATCCACTTAACGGGATGTAGGGTTATGTTAGTTAGGGTTTTTATTTAGCAAAATTCTTCTGCGGTTTGCCGCCGCTAATCCATGCTTGCCACTGTCGCGGCACGCAGTAAAGCGCTGGCACCGCCATTCATTAATGCTAGGCAATGGACACGCCGCTTGTGCAACGCCGTTTCAATGACGAGACGCCAAGGCGCCTTGACACGCTAGTCGCCAAATTATAACGCTTCATTTCCACGCATGACGCGGGCGCCATCGCCGCTTCTGCGGAAACGCCGTTGAACGACGCTTAGCTGACAGTGGTTTTGACACGCAGTTCGCCAAATATGTTGTTTATTCATGCCACGCGAAAATCCGACACGCTAACCGCCGTTGAACGACGCCGAACGGTCGCTGAACGACGACGCATCCGCCGTTTATCGACGACGCCGACGCCGTTGATCGCCGACGATCCCTTGTGTAGCTCGGCATCGGGAATCACGCAGACAGCCCAAACAGATCACGACAGCCGGGCAGAAATCCCTTAATTTGCTTCGCTTTTGATGCTTACGCCGACTTGCGTCTAGTATCCTCTACGCTTTTGATTTCTTGATCACCCCGGCCCCTTTGTCACTCACAACCTACTTTGAATTCGCGAGCTTCACACCAGTTTGGGATTCGCTTTTGCTTTGTTCTCGTCTTCATCCCTTTGCCCGGGCCTATTGGCTCTGCTTTCTTGTCTCCGCCTTTGGAGGTACTTCTGTTTTGTGGCCCTCGTATCCTGGGCTGCCACCCTTGAAGCTCGAGCTCCTCTTTCTTTATACCGCTTCCATCCTCTTTGTTGCTCGGTGGTCGGCCGATCGCCGCATGGCCGTGGAGACCCGCAAAGAAAAGAACCTCGCTAGGCCGCCTCGGTTTGCCTTTGAATAGCTCCGCGACCCCTCGCGAATTACTTTGTTATCTTCACGCTAAATTTCCACGGCTTGACTCCTCGCCTCTATAATCGCGCGCACTCCGCATACACACCCCTGCACACGAACTGCCTCCAGACGTATCTTTGCCGCAGTTTTGACCAGATTGATGCTTTGATCCATTGTTTGCCTCCAGATTTGTTGGTCGATCCGTGACGATCCAATCACGTCACACTCACAGAACATCGGCTCGCTGGCCCTTTGGGAAGCCGGGTCCAGCCTTCAGAGATGCCAGCCTAGACGATTCAAATAAGCAGTAATCTACGCTGCTACACCCATGCCCGTGGTTACGCTCTACGTGGATGCTACTGGCCCGAAGCCGATGATACCACACCCGTGTCCTCGCACGGTCGCTATCCGAGGGTTGTTTGCCCACCGCGACAGTCCTCGCCAGCTCGACTCGTGCCACGCGTCAAGCACCAAGTAGCCCCGGAATCCACGCGATTGTGGGTTTGGAGGAAGCAAGCGACACTCCCCGGGCAAACAGGTGACCCGCTTTTGCGCAGGTGATGCACGTGAAGCGTATGGCATTCTCTCGCTCGTCGAAGGATAAAGACGGCCCGACCGTCCTCGGCCATTTGCCGTCAAGCCGTGGATGCGATTCAGCCGCGCATATCCTCCGCCATGGCAATCACTTGCAAGTGGACCTCCTTCTCCGGCCTGTGAAGACTCCACTCGTTATTTGTACCAGCCGCATTTAAGGATGAATTATGTCGAAATCATGAGGCTCGCTCGGCCAAGACCTGGCGGGCCGTATAGAGACGCTGTGCTATTTGTCATTCGATCACTAGCCACTTGATCCATGGGGCGGTCTCGCGGTAGCCGATTTGGACTTAGATCCGGGCGGCTTATGCCCTGTTTTCAGTTTTTATTCTAGTATTGTGATTTGCTAATGGGCATAGTTCCCCCGAAGTTCCTCTGTGACCGGGCTAGTCCCCACGCTTGATTTTGGCTTTGGCCTGTTTGGCTTGGTCGGGGCTTGGTCCCCGAAGTTTCACCGGGCTTTTGCCCTCTTTTTATATTGGGTCCCATAACTTGATTGGCTTTCGGATCGCAGTAAATTTCTTTTCCTTCCTTCCTTTCCTCTTCCTTTCCTTCCTCTTGTAGACTTAAGAAGTGAAGATAGGAAACACAACTAGAAGATGCAAATTTGATTTATGCACAACTCCAAAGAAATGCTTATTACATAAGAATTTGTGAGGTTATGCTTGTAATATGTTCAGCCATGTTGTGTTCTTTTGGTTTCCTTTCTCACTTTCCCGATTTTATACCTTGCTTCAGCAGATCGCCCTTCTATGGATTGCAAGGGCTTTATTATTTGTTATGCCTTTGCTAAAGATTCTAACAAAACTTGTGAGAGTCATCCTGCTTATAATATCTAAGGCCAAAATGACATTTTAACACTGCACGACAAAACTGTGAATTATGTTGCCTACCATAATATGTACACGTTTTTCGAAGGCCCTTGCAAGGATCCAAATGCAACCAGGTGGAAAGAATTTCTAAAACAAGTTCTTGATGCTAATTCCCAATATATAGTCTGTAACATCATCCAATGGAACCATACCATCATTTATTTCAATGTCTAAATTCTAAAAGTTTAATGCACAATTTGATCTTTGTCTCAGTATCTTGCAGATCGACATAGTTTCGGGGATATATCACAAACTGATGTATGGGTTATAGTGGGTAAGTGTAATAAGCATCTACCACATAAAGTACACAGAAAAAGAGTTACCTTGTCTGCTTTCTCCATGTTCCCACCTAAAGTGTCATAGAAACTTGGGTCTTTTATTGCATCTGAATTTGCTATATGTTGAACGATCCTTTAGAAAGCATTCACTGTTCAGAATCCAAAATATATCTTCGAGGAACATTCAATGCTTTTGCAACTGTAACACATAACAGACATAGCAGCAAATCTTTTTATAAAATTAAAGTGCAGAAATATGTAAATATTTACATCACTAAAAAGCACATGATGTACGTGCCTAAGCATCTACAATACATCAATTCAGAACGCTAAGATTTATATTTAGACGTCATGATCATTCTCATTCTCATTCTTTAGCGCCCACCAACATAACTTTGACCAAAGACCTCTCTGCCATCTACAAATTGAATGCAAGAAAAAATTGGTTAGATTCGTATGCAATGATAAAGAGTTTGAATGTGCTCAAATTATATACGTCTGAATCAGGTTAGACTCCAAAGAATAAGAAACCTCCCCAGTTCTCTTCTATGGAAACCTCCCCAACTTTCCATCAAAGCGGGGGGAGGTTTCCACTATTGTTAACTTGGGGAGGTTTCCAACCTTGCTAATAATTTTTGGATCCCCGATAGCAGTTCATCATAATTAATACAAGTTGAATGTTTACGACAAGATTTAGTCTCTTTTTTTCGTATAATTTTTCAATTCAATTCCTTATTGCCTCCAAAGCAGCATGATTTTGATTGCTTGCAGGGCTAGCAACCTTCTTCTGGCGATTGGCGATTTTTCTGGGGCGAAGGATTTCTGATGACCGATTTAGAAAAAGCTTATGTTGCAGTTACGCTTCATCCGTAATAGGGTTCTTCTAAGGTGGCCAGATCATCTAAGTTTGTCGTTGCCCTAGAGCTTTCGTGCTGCATCGGAAATGGCTGATTACTATAGTAGATCATCTTTATAAACTCTGGCATATGCTTGTTGAGTCATCGGATCAATCAATCAGGGAAGACGGATTTGCACTGCCGATCAGAGAGGGGACTTCGCTCCAGAAAATAATTTTGCTTTTTCTTTCTATTCTAACATGGCTGATCATATAGCTTGTGATCTAAGCATGCTTGTTTGTGTCTATTGTTTAACGGATTGGCTGCATCAAAATCATGGAATCCGATCAATGCTTCTTGCTTTTGCAAGGGCATTTCGAAAAATAAGTTACATATTTTGCTGGCCACTCAGACCTCACAGAATAGGCTATGGTTTTGAAGAATAGGCTATGGCTAGAAATTCACCAGTTGATTCCTAAATATATTTTTACCAGTTGATTGTGAACAAACCCTATAAATTAAGTTTTTGTTGCTATCTGCAGGAAAGGGTGACGATACTTTATTGCGTGTGCAAGTGGAAGAATGTAACAATTAGCCAGCATTTAAAATGCTTCAATTCCATTTCCATCTTTGCCTATGTGCTTTTCTCGTTGCAAATCTACAGAGTTGATTGAAGGAGCTTGTGCTCACAATGACATAAATGCTTTTCTCCTTGCACATCTACAGAGTTGATTGAAGGAACTTGTGCTCACAATGAGTTTAGGAGCTTGTGCTCACAATGACATAAATTCAACAAAGTGTGAGCTTTTAGAACAATTTTGTGGAAACCTCCCCTAGTTTCTTTGGAAATCTGGGGAGGTTTCCATAAAATATTTTAAAAAAAAAGTTATTAATTTACACAACCACCTCAGCAGTGTTGTCCCGTACGCGTACCGTACCATACGTACTGTACGTATTTTTTTAAAAATACGTTTTTTTCACCCATACATACCTTACGTACGTTTGGAGTATTTTTTAAAAATAAAAAAACAGTGTTTAAATAGAATAAAACTGTGAAATAAAATATAAAATTGATGTAGGGGAAGTTGCTTAGCATGTTAGTTTGCTATCTAGGAGGCCCAGGTTCAATTCCTGGTAAGTGCAAATTTATTGTTCTGTGAAAAACAAGTAGTATTTTAAAAAAAAAAACGTCAGGAGTATTTTCTAAAAGTACGTATGTACGTGCAAGTACGGTACGGAATGGATCCTTTTCAAAAAATACGCGTATTTTTGCAACGCTGCACCTCAGTAAGAAGCACGTGGATCGAGATTTTTGCAACGCTGCACCTCAGTAAGAAGCACGTGGATCGAGATGCACAGGTTGAGGGTTTTCTATTTTAATTTTTTATGGAAACCTCCCCAGTTTTCTAAAGAAACCTCCCCTATTTTCTTAATTGGAAACCTCCCCAAGTCGTACAAAGAAAATTGGGAGGTTTCCACGGAAACTTGGGAGCCCTATTTTTTCTCCCGAGTACGAAGAAAATTGGAGAGGTTTCTGTGGAAGATTGGGGAGGTTTCCAGGAAAGGTGGAGAGGTTTCCATGGAAAGTTAGGGGCTTTCCAAGGAAAGTTGGGGAGGTTTCCACTGGAGTCCAACCCAAATGGCGCCAATAAAACCATCGGTTTTAATGAGTTGCCTGCACGCACTTCTATTAAAAGCCTTTAAGTTCACGACAGACATCGTTGGGTGAGGATACGGTAACATTTTGAAATAAAATTTCTACTTTCTCTGCACTTTAGAAGTGCCGGCCGTCTGTCAATCGTGCTTAAACTCCCATGTTTCCATTGTCAGTTTATATCAGAAGTACAATATCATTTCCAAAATGCCATAGCAAACATTGTTACCTGCTTGTGCATTAAAATCATTTACAAATACATACACCCCCCCTTGCTTTTACTCTATTTTGCCCTTCCGTTAGATTCCTTCTCAACAATCTGTATGTTTGATCTTTACAGGAAATGGCACTACAAATCACAAATCAGACCTTCAATATATTACTTGCACATTTAAATAACAACGGTGAAAGTTACCAGTTTCTCGTGTTACTCTTCCACTTTCAGATTTCTTGCAAAAAGTTTGTTAACAATATATTTCAGATCATTTCAGATCCCATGTATAAATTGTTTCAATGAACAATAACGAAGTTCCAACACATCTTGTTCCAATTGCTTCTGTTCCCATCAAATAAAAAATTAGTTGCTTTCAGGTCAATTGCAGAAAAGACAATATAGAAGTGATGCATCTCAAGGTAGGGATAGTAATGACATCGGGTAATATGTGTTCATATATTATTTATAGTCGGAACTTGCACAATTTAGGTTCCTTTTGTGAAATAGTATGCTAATTGCTGTCATATCTATATTGATCAATATCCACAAACCTGTCGTCTCAATTCTACGCATCTAGTCTAATATTTGTCCTTGGAATTGAAAGCTTATATTGAATATGCACAACAAGAGCAAAAAAGGTCATATTGATGGCCAAGATATTAGAAAACATGAAAAGGACGAGAATGGCGTGCTATGCTAACTTGAGTTTGAGAAGCAAAAATGAGAGACTTTACATCCAAAACATTCTACGCATTGAAAAAGAGCAAGACATACTAATCAGGAGAGCAATTCAAGTACAACTAAATTGGGCTATCCATGAACAAGAAAAGCAGTTGGCCAGAAAGGAAGGAAAACCTAAGAGCCACATAAAGGAAGCAAAAAGAAATACGCTTGAGAGAAGAAATATGCTCGAGAGAAGAAAATACGCTTGAAATTCGAAGCAGAAACTTCCCCTCCATGGTGGGTACCAGTGGTTCTGCACAACAAACAGGGCCCCTTAGGTATGGTGGCTGATGCAAGGATCGTAAAGAGGTGGAAAAATTGTGGAATAGATTCTTGTGTTCAATGGTACAAGGGAGAGCAATTAGTCACTTGGGCAGAATTTCAGGTACGATTTGCCTTAAAGACGCAGACAAAATAATATGGAAAAGTGTGGCCACAGTAATTCCAAACACTATAACTACAGGAGATCAAAATCCATGGGTTTTGCACCCCGCGATTTTGCCAAACAAGTTTGTGAAATCAAGTTACAGAAGCTTGAGGACTAAAGGTTTACTTCCCATACCAACCAAATGGGAATTAGTAATCACGGAGGAAAACCTCAAAAACATCTGGAGAGATGCGTGGCAGAAATATCTTCCCCCTCGGATAAATGCTTTCCTCTGGCAAGTGATACACAGGGTTCCAAGGGTTAATCAACTAGTCTCAAAATGGGACAATAACGTCAGCCCAATATGCCCCTTGTGCGAGGCCGAACAGGAATCCTTAGAACATTGTCTGGTGGAATGTGAGAAGCTGCAAGTAGTATGGGCATGGAGTCTGGATAGCTTTGAATACCCGTTAGGTGCCAAGGAACTGTTGTTGGGAATCCTTCCCCTGAAGGTGGCCTTTCATATAGCTAGGGCCTGGACAATCTGGTCAATATGGAAAAGGAATAGAATAGAATAGTTTTTTTAACGTCCACGGAGACCAATAGGTCATGGGACCGGAAAAGGAGAAACGCCTTGGTCTTCGATGAAAATCAAGAAGACATATCACCACATCAGCTTCTACATATAGTACTTGAAAGGCTGAAAAATTTTAGGCTAGCCTTCGAGGGAGAAGAAGAAGTAAAGGTCGAAATATGGGGAACCTACCTAAGATTACACTAGGAAGTAGACAAGAGAATGGTTATGGGCGCGTTTCTTGGCGCCTGGAACTAGGGCGGCGGCAGAGAGGGAAGGCCGCCCTTCTCCGTCTTCCTTCCGGCACTGCTCCAATCTTCCTGAAGATCAGAGTCCCATTTGCTGCTAGAGGGGTTTTGCATAATTTTCTCTTTTGATTTCGTTTATTCAAAGGTGGGTCGGATTCTTCAATCAGAATTGCTTCAAGGCGGTCCTTTCATTTCATGCCAGTTTGCCATTAACTTCCGGTTCTTTCTGTCAAGTAAGTTTTCTTGTTTGAGTAAGAAGCACCGAAAGAGAATTCAGATTTTAAGCAGAAATGTGAGGAGGGCAATTGAGTTGTATGATTTCTTGGCTGCCTCATCAAAAAACGGATCCTCTGAGTTCTTGGCTTTTTCCCCTTTCTCTTGCTCTTTCTTTCTAGCGGAAAGGCCTGCAGTAGAATTTCTGGAAAAGAACGGAGTACCTTGATCTAAAATCACAGGTTCATTGCTAATACATGAAGCTATAAGAGATGCCGAGCTAGGGAGTTTATGAGCAGGTGATGCTTACTTCAGACTTTAAACAGGATGTATTACAGGTTGAAAGATTTACGCACTCGGTTCTTGGTACTACTATGCCAAGAACCTCATGATCAGATTAAGTACTGATGCTTAACTGGTTATGCTCAAATTTATATTTGAGTGAGAGCTCGCTCAGGTACTGATGCTTGAGCTTCTTTTTAATCTGCTGGTACTGAAGAGGAGAAGTCTGGTGGCTGGGCTTTGTGTCTAGCCAATTACAGGCTATCTGCATCATATCCCGACAATGCAGCATTTTTTATGGTATCATACATCTGTGTCAATTTTTAGAAGTTGATGAAACTGCTGGTTTGGTTCAAGTTTTAGAAGCATATGCAGCTTCCTTGAGCAGCGTGGCAGGCTGCTCATTACTCTTTATTTCTTTCTCTATTCTTCTTCACTCTTGCAAGAGGTTTTTATGGTGCTATCAAGACTTATTTGCAGCTAAAGGAAAGTGTGTACTTGGCTCCTATAGTACTCCATCTAGCTGGGAAGATTGGTTCTGATCATGTAGTACTAGTTGGATAGAAGAAGAGGTTGAGAAATGCATATTAGTACTGTAGTTGTGAATATGAAATCTGATCCATTTGGGATCCATGTGCTTAATTTCTATCTGGTCCATAAGGGGCCATATGTTGTAATTCTTCCTATCTGTTAATACAAAAATTTCTTACCTTCAAAAAAAAAAAAAAAAAAAAAACACTAGGAAGTACAAGGGAATAGTGCAAGAAGGAGCCATGTAGCTATCCTCATCTCAGTTTTGTAGATGAGTACACCCCTGCCATGTGGCTTTGTACCATTCCTTTAAAGTAAATAAAGTCTATTTTTTATCCCCTAAAAAAAAAAAAAAAAAAAAAAAAAAAGAAAATGACCCTCATTTTGATGTTGATTTTGCAAGGGGCAAGAAGATCAGAAGCACGAAGATGAGACAAAAAGAAAAGGTGCAAGATACTTGAATAAGATACTTTGATGTCGGGTTTTGCTAGTAGAGAAATAATCGTGCTAGCTGTGCCTTTCTTTAGTTAGTAATGCGGTATACGTCTCTAAGAAGTTTTCATCTCCCTTTCTGAAGTGTATTGTTCATAGCCATTGATCTTAAGTCATCAGAGAAAGCTTCAAAAAGAAATCTCAAAGCATCTTGCCGTAGAATAAGGATCATCGGCGGTTCATAGATTTCATCCATTTGGGAGCTATGTGTCCATTCACTCCTTTTCTCCCCATTGGGATGCACCACATGAGAGTGGGCAAATAGGACATCATTTGCTACGAGATTATCATGTTGGTTAGCTCTTTCTGACGAGAGAACAAGATTTACGCTTGTGTACAATTCCTCTGTTCCTATTATGTGCTATGATATTATCATGTTGCTTGGCTTTTTCTAATGAGAGAACATAAGTTATGCACCTCAAGCCTTGGAAAAAAAAAATACTTATAACCCCTGCTGATGTGGCAGGGGTAATTTTAAGGTGAAGAAAGCCACGCAGGGAAAAATTTGCCATCTGGTGGTTCCCAGGTGGGAATCCACAGGTGGCATGCGGATTCCCACCCTGGAACCGTCAGGTGACAAAATTTCGTACATAATTTAACTGAAATAACCCCTTTGCGTGAATCCCAAGGGTTGAAATTAGGGGGGCTCCTCCTCAGAATTTCCGATTAAAGTTAGAAATATTCGATTTGATAAAGTAGATGCAGGCAAATTTTTGGTCAAAATTTTATAAAATTAGTGTAAAATCTGGCAAATTAGGGGTGTTTTTCTCAAAAATCCGATTAGTATAGATAAAGGGCGACATTTTTGCTCGGTCAAAATTTTATAAAATTAGTGTAAAATCTGGCAAATTAGTGGTGTTTTTCTCGTAAATCCTATTAGTATAGATAAAGGGCGACATTTTTGCTGGTTGGTGCAAAATCTAAATTCGAGGCCTGAATCCCCCAATGTTCGATTTTAGTTTTTGACAATGTAAATTCGTTTTTGACTCGTTTTTGGTTTTTGACGGGTGGTGCTAAATTTAGCCGAATATAATTTGACATGTTCACGGTAAATACTTATGCTAAAGATCGGTTTTCTTAAACCCTATAACCTACTCCCGAGGTTTAGCTATGGAAGCCAGCTCCTGTTTTGCAGAGTATATCAGGCCGCGTGCCCAGCCACAATATGATATTCAGGCTTTTCTAGGCATCTCTACCTTTTCGCACTGTTTGCTATTTCTTCTGCATAGATTCGGCCCATGTTCATTCTGTTTCGAAGTATTTTCTTTTAGCCTAGCATTTCACCTGCATTCAAATGATCCTTCATATGATCCGCTTCTTTTGCTTCTAAATACGGCACTGATCAAGACGCTGCGGCTTTCACCTGAGCTTCGGCCATTTTGTGCACATCATCTTTCTCTTTGGCCTATTTTGGCAAGCCTGAGTACCAAGATCGGCTATGGCGACAGTGGAGGTGAAGGTCGTGCCAACTTATAGCGGGAAAAAAGAAGGATCAGAAGAAACGGTGGCTATTGGGGCAGATTCAAAAGCAGAGAATAAAGCAAAGGGGTTTTTGGGAAGCTTAAATGATGCATTATTTGTAGCTCCGGCAAAATGTGTATGGCAAACCGGAAAGGCCGATCCGAGACGCATAATCCATGCTCTGAAAGTAGGGCTAGCTCTCTCTTTAAGCTCCATTATAATGCTTATTGAGTTCCCAAGAACAAGCGTAACAGAGAATGCAGTCTGGGCTCTTATGACTGTAGTGGTCGTCTTCGAATTCTATGTTGGTAAGGAATCAATATCCTAATCTCTGTTTCTTTCCAGTTTAGCAGTGTATTTTCAAGTTTTTCTTCCACTTCCTAATTCTAAGAAGCTGGGTCTCTTTACTTAGTAACACCTTGCTTTCTATGTTTTTCTAGAGCAAATAAGAAGTTACATTATTTTTTGCAGGAGCAACTCTGAGCAAGGGGCTAAACAGAGGACTTGGAACATTCATAGCCGGAGTTGCTGCATTAGGGGTGTCACATTTGGCCGACTTGGCAGGATTTACTGCGGAAAGGATAATAATCTGTCTCACTGTCTTCTTTGCAGGTAATCTATTGTTATTAAGTTAGATAGAAGTAGCTTCCTGCTAATGAGATTGATGTACTGCAAAACAGGAGCAGTGGCAACGTTTGCCAGATTTTTACCAAAGATTAAGGCAAAGTATGAATACGGGGTGGTGATTTTTCTCCTTACATTCAGCTTTATTCTTGTATCCAGCCATCGAAATCATGATTCTATCAACACCGCCTTAACCAGGCTGCTCACAATCCTAATTGGATGCGGCATATGTGTAGTAGTCTGCTTATTTGTCTATCCAATTTGGGCTGGGGAGGATCTGCACCACAAAATTGCTGAGAATCTAGACAATCTATCCAAATCACTGCAAGGTAAATTTAGTACTCCAAATAATAGTTAGTTTCGGTGTGACTTGCTAGTTTCTAACAGGGTTTTCCAATCTTGAAGATTGTGTAACTGCATATTTGGATGGATCAGCATCTCCCACTTCATTGATCAAAAAAGCTGGAGACGCCCTCGATGATCCCATGTACAAAGATTATCAGTCTCTAATAAAGTCAAGCCAAACAGAGGATTCTTTGGTATACATGCAAACCAGATTGGATTGAATGTAGGTATTGGATATGTTTTCTTTGCCAATGATGGAGTATTTGCTGGATTTATCAGGCTGGATTTGCAAGATGGGAGCTCCCACATGGAAATTTTAGGAAATTTAAGTATCCATGGAAGGAATATGTTAAACTGGGTACTGCAATCCGACATTGTGCGTATACCTCCATGGCCATGCTTGGATGCCTATGGACAGAAGCTCAAGTAGGAGATAGACTTAGAGCCCTTTCTGCATTTGTGATATAATACTAAACATGAGTTGTCTGGTGATTTTAGGCATCCCCTGAACTTCGGCAGCATTTTAGGAGAACATAGAAAATGTCTGTTTGGAAGCCAAAAATATTCTTAAAGAACTGGCACAAAGCATCAGAAATTTTGAAAAGCCAAGGCCAGCTGATACTTTGATGCAGCAGTTGAACGCTGCAGAAGAGGCTCTGCAGCTAAGCATAGACAAAAGCTCACATGTATTTGTGCAAGGAGACATAGCTGTATATCCAAGCTATTCAAGGATGAATTCTATGGAAGAAGACAAGGACTTTGAGGAGTATGGCAGAAATGTAAGCATCCGAAGATCGGGCACCATGAAGTCCCAAAGGTTTATTGAAAGTTCTAGTGCATTCTCCTTGGCTACATTCGTGTCTCTTTTGATAGAATTTGCAGCTAGGCTGGAAAACTTGGTCCAATCAGTTGAAGAACTTTGTGTGGCTGCTAAGTTCAGGTCTCATACCATTCATTCTCAAGAGAAGCATTCTAGTTCTTCTAGGAGGCCTCAGCCTGATCATCCTCACAACATTCTTGTGGATTAGCTTCAACATTTCCTTGAAGCACCATGTATATAAATTACACTGCGTGTGTATGAATGCTAATCTTTTTGGCCTTATATAAATCAATTTTTTTTGTCATAGTAAAACATTTTTTTTTTTCTCTAGCTTGAAATCTATGGTCTGCACACTAGTACAAAAATAGGCAGAGCCGTCAGCTGATTCTGATTGTGTATTGCACAATATCTGGGTCTGAGCCGTTTATCTTTGGTCTGCATATCCTTGGTCTGCAGATTTACACAAAGGTTCCCCGGAATTTCCTGCTGAATCTAGCCCAATCTACCAGCTACATACTGGCACTCCATTGCTACCGGAAAAAAGGCTAGAAAAATCACTATTTGTAAGTTGTAGTGTGAATTTCAGATTCGCACAACGAGTTCCCCTGAATTTCGCGAACCAAGCGTTTATCTGACATCGTTTAGTCAACGAGCCGACTTATTTGTTTGTTTTGCAATTTCGATTGTACTGAGTATTGGCATGATATTGTTGTTCTTTAGTGATACGAGAAATTTATTGCGGGGGCGCCAACATTTCTTTAGTTCTAACCTTGTCGATTTTGGACTTACCATATGTTTTGGGTCTTGCTTAATAAGTAATGTGTGACAGTCGAGTTGAATGAATTGAATGTAGAGGGTATGAACTTGTGTCATTGCATTGAGTTCTCGTGCTCCTAAGATAGACGGATGTTATAAGTGATCTCAATGCATAAGAATCTGCAAGAAACAATTCAACAAATCTATGCAATCTTCTAAAGGGAAAAACTATTTCTACATTACAATAAAAATTTTCGTGACGTTTATCTTAATGTCAATTTAAAATTAGAGTGTTTTTGAACTCAAGTATGCACTAGTAGATTGCATAGTTAGAAACTTGAAAGAAAGAGGTCGGTTCTTTGATTGTCGAGAATGGAAGCACCATTGCATTGGCTCTGGCCCCTCTCCTAAATGGGCCACCAACATTAGGTAGCAAGATAACACACAATATAAAAGAGGGCAATTAAACAAACGGCAATTACACGACATCAACATGGGGATGTGTGCAAAAGCATAGAGTCTTATGGTGAACGTTTCTGAAGGTAATGTCCACACTAAAATAAAAAAATTAGACTTAGTGACCAACTATCAAAAGAAATTAATTTTGACATAAAAGCCACGTAATTCCCAAAGTTATGTTTAAATAAATGCTTTAGGTAGATGACATGGCAGGAAACAATTGGGTGGGCCAATTTCTTCAAGAGCCTATGTGACGGTTCAGGCCTGAGGGAGCTTAATCTGATCAAGTTCAGGGCTTAGGGCTTGGAAGACCCACAAATAGCGCCGATCTAGCGATTTTGGCCCAATGGCTTCCTCTGGAGAACATGAAATCAGTAGAAAATTGAAGTAGCGATGGAGTTGAATGCATAAGCGGCTATAGCCACAAATGTGAAGCTGAAAATTCCCTCATTTTTTTTGTTGAACAGGAGGCGGGGACCTATGGCAATGGCAAGATGCAAGGAGAGGCAGGGAGCTATGGCAAGAGGCAGGTTACTCAATGTGACCTCATCATGGATGTTGATGCTGGCAGACGCACTCAGATCTCCAAAACCTCAAGAATTAGGAGATTGCCCATTGCCTCTGGCACCAAAATCTACTGAAATATCATTTGATCTATGCATTAAGCTGAAGCCAGAACCTTGATCTGCATGATTTCCCTGCCAAAACAATCCGTCATAACCCCAAATCCAGAAATGAATTGCCGTTTTTTGGGCACATTGCAGTAGCGGAGCAAATGAGCTGTCGACCAGTGATCCGTGGCTGATTTTTATTTTATTTTATCCCAAACATGCTATTTTTTGCCCTCCAAAATATGGAATATCCTAAAAATTAGACATGTCGCTATTAAAGCTAAAAGGCATCTTGCCTATAAGAATTACATGAGTTAGATAATGGGGGCTCTTCAATAAATATAAAATTCCCATATACACATTATTTATTTTATTTCTCTACCTTGGAATGTTTCCTCTTTTGAGACGAAAAGTTTACCTTGTTTAATCTACTTGAAATCACCTGGCCAAGATGGCTTCGAAGGGCTCGAAAATAGTGATGCCCTTAACAAGTAGAAATGCCGCCTTGTATTTCAGACTACAGGAAAAAATATTTGAAAGTGCAATTTTTGGTGTATTCTACCGGATTTTTTTGTTTTTTACACCATAAAATCGCTAAAAACATTTTAGATGGTCGGATATTTTTAAGAATGAGCGGATTTTTTGGGGAGAAACCCCCTTATTTTCGATCCATATGACTTGGAAACTACCTGACCAAGTCAGCGCCAGGTGGTTGCCATTCGACGATTGTACGAGAATGACGCTATGCGTAAAGAAGTAAACCTTGCTAATGTCTATGTTTTCTTCCTTGTCCAAGAATTCATCCTCAAACTTTTTTTTAGCACGCCAGCCCAACCAAGCCTACAGTCTTTCTTGCAATTCTAGCCTATCCACGTAGCAGTTCCAAATCAGCTAAACCTTAGGTGGCATTAGATTAAGCCGTTGGATCTGTATTTTCTTAAATCAATGGCCATGAAAATTAGAAATGGTCTAAAATTTCACACGGAGATTGTTAGAATAGTATAATGTGATATATTTTGGACATGTTAAGTCATTGTAACTTAACGTTGTAACTTAACGTTGTACCCCATGGGACACTTTATATTAGCCCATGGGTCCCCCATTCTTTATCTTTTTCCCTATTTGCCACCGAACATGAGGACGTGGCACATATATATGTACATCTCCTGAGTTAGGGTAATATATAAGTTTCTTGCTCCTCCTTTGTTACTTGCTGCGTCTCCTCCTCTCTCTATAGTGTTCTGCTGTTCAGATCATCTTCTCCACTCAACATTTGGTATCGGAGCGGTGTTCCATCCTTGGGTGCTTCACTCTGTAGGAGAGGAAGTATTTTGAGAAGGATTTTCCGCCTTGTGGAAAAAAGAGAGCAGATTTTAACCCTAACTTGTGTTTGAGCCTAGAGAGAAGCATTCTTAAGCATTCTTTCGTTATGGAGAGTTGCATGCAAATGTAACTAAGCTAAAAGCAGCCCTTGAGTGTAAAATCTGAAAGATTTCTTGCAGCAGCTTGCATATTGCCTTGCATGTTGAAGATAGAGTAGGGGTTTGCGTGATTTGTGGCTTTGATTAGAAGAGGCTTGTGTTTTTTACAATGGACAGACTGAAAAGGTGTTCATGAATGAAAAGTTCTTGCTTAAAGGTAAGAACTACTCTATTTGGAAGGAGAAGATGACTTTGGCACTTGATCTTGCCGGAGTTTGGGATGTAGTAGTGGGTGAAGACCAAAATGAAGATGACAAATGGGAGGAGTTGAACAAAAAGGCTCACATACTCATCAAACTTGCGATGGATGATTCCATGCAAAGGCACATACTTGGAGTGAAAAGTGCTAGTGAAGCTTGGCAGATTTCAACAAATATATGAGACAAAGAATCATACAAGGAAGCAAAATGTTAAGAAATCAGCTTAAGTCTAAAGCTAAGAGAATGTAGAGATGTGAGTGACTTCATTGCGAAGATCACGAGATCGCCGCACAATTGGCTTCTATTGGAGTTGAAGTTGAAGAGGCCGAGCTCTTAAATGCCATATATCAAGGAGCACCTGAATATGAGCACTTCCTTGATGCTTTTCAAGCACAGAGAGTGAGCCTAGCTTCCCAAGAGCTTGCAGCAGACCTCTACAGCCAGAAAAGTTTTGAGATCACAAATCTTGGAACAAACAGAGCGTGTTAATTTCAGCCAATCAAGGAGAAATTTCAGCCAATCAAGAAGTAGGGGGAGTAGGGGTCGAGGAAATCGGAGAAATTTCCAACACCAAGAAGAAGGTACTGCCAAGACTGATTCTCAATCTCATCAATCTCGACGAGGAAAACGAGGAGAACCTCAACGAGAAAGAGGCCGTACAAATAGAGGTAGAGGGAGAGGCGAACGTTGGAGTTCTCCAACAAAAATATCAAATGCTATTGTTGTGATGAAGTTGGCCATATGGTGAATGATTGCCCTCTAAAGAAGAGTATATTGAAAATGAAACTTGAAAAGGAGTCGCATTACCTTGAAGAAGGGTCGCCATCAAGCTCAAAGGAGAAAACCTCTACGGCTGCACAAGATTTTGCAATGTTCGTAGATGAAGTCGATCATGTAAGATACAAGTCCGATAGGTGCGTTGCTTGTTTGGATAGTGGCTGCTCGACTCATATAACAGGCGATGAATCCCTTTTCTCAAAATTCACAAAGTATGATGGAGATAAAATCCTTTTAGGAGATGATTCCTCGCTAGCAATAGAAGGGAATGGAAATGTGAGAGTGAAAGGAGAAGGAGACGCTATTGTGACATTTCAAAATGTCAAACTTGTACCAGATTTAAAGAGAAATCTGCTTTTACATTTTGTTTGCATTACTCGTAAGGGCTTCAAAGTTTTCTTTGATGAAGATGAAGCAATAATTTTTCAGCCAAGTGAAGAATTCATGAAGATTATAAGAAAGATGAAGGTGATTGCTCGTGCAAGAAGAGAAGGCAATTTATATAAAATGGAGATTGTCCCCGCCCAAAATCAGGCCAATATCGTAGCGAGTAGCAAAGAAATAATCGAGATTTGGCATAAAAGGTATGGTCATATCAGCTTATGGAAGTTTATGCGACGCTGTCCCAAAGAAGAAAAAATGTGCATGGTTTACCTCAAATACATGATGAAAAACAGATTTGTGAGCCTTGTGTTCTTGGAAAACAAAGATAGGGTTCCATTTCCTCAAGAATCTGAATATAGAGCGCAAAACCATTGGAATTAGTGCATGCCGACCTTTGCGGCTTTATGCCAACAAAATCCATTGGTGGATCCTTATACTTCTTCTTGTTAGTGGATGATTACTCAAGAAGAATGTGGGTTTATTTTCTGAAAACAAAATCGAGGCCTTTTATCATTTCAAAGCCTTCAAGGAAGAAGTGGAATCAAAAGCAGTGGCAGAAAAATACTCACGTTAAGGACTGATAATGGAGGAGAATTTTTGTCCACAAAGTTTGAACAATTTTGTGAAGACAATGGGATCAAAAGGCAATTGACAACGCCGCCTCCACAACAAAAAACGGAGTAGTAGAAAGGCGCAATAGGACAATTTGTGAAATGGCAAATTGCCTAATGGCTCAATTGGAAGATGCCGCGATCGTTTTTGGGCTGAAGCAAAGACTCACCGCAGTTGTATTTGCTGAATAATAGAGCCGGGACAAGAATTTTAGATGGGAAGACTCCACATGAGGTTTATTACAAAAGAAAGCCAGGTGTGAATCATTTGCGTGTATTTGGATGTAAAGCTTATGCGCATGTCTTTAAGGAGGATGGCAGGAAGAAATTCGATGACAAAGCAAAAGTTTGTACCATGCTTGGCTATAGTTTGAGGGCTAAAGCCTACAGATTATGGGATCCTGCGAAGCAAAAAATAATTGTCTCACGCGACGTGACGTTTGATGAGAATGCTGCAGGTCCAATACCAGTGACTGATCAGCAAGAGCAAGACGAGGAAATATTTGAATTTCCACTTAAATGGCAGCAAGATGAAGGATCAGCTCAAAACAGGCCTGTTACGCCTCAATGTCAACCAAGAGTTTGGCCCGATAAAGTGCTTACCTATGAAAGAAGAGCTGGTAAAGAAGTGGCAAAAGAAGATATTGGTGAAAAGCCAACGGCAAAGTCTGATGCAACTCAGCTGAATGCAAAATCAGCCCCTAGTACCAATGTGGCACCTTGGGCACAAAGACCATTCACAAGAAGTCAAGGCAATATTGAGTCCGAAACAAGTGCAGCAGCTCATCAATGTAATTTTGCCAATATTTATGAACCCATTTCGTTTGAAGATGCTAGGCATTCTAAGGAATGGAAGGATGCAATGGATGAGGAGTACAAATCCATACTAGTCAACAATACATGGGAATTGGTACCAAGACCAAAGGATAGAAATGTCATTGGATGCAAATGGGTCTATAAGCTAAAGTATAACGCAGATGGGACTGTTCAAAGGCACAAAGCCAGGCTGGTGGCAAAAGGTTTTGCTCAAAGAGAAGGGGAAGATTACTTAGACACCTATGCTCCGGTAGCCAAAATGGAAACAGTGGCGTTATCCATATAAACTTATGTACTCAATTTGGATGGAAGTTGTATCAACTTGATGTGAAAAAGCTTTCTTGAACGGAGAGCTCAAGGAGTTGGTCTATTTGGAGCAACCACCCGGATACAAGCACGAAGGTAACGATCTTGTTTGCAAACCTAATAAAGCATTATATGGGCTAAAACAGTCATCTCGGCTTGGTATTCCAAACTTGATAGTTACTTGTTGAGCAAAAACTTTGTAAGGAGCAAAGCAAGTGACTCTAGTCTCTATATTAAGCATGATGGTGATGACATTACTTTGATCGTAGTATATGTCGATGATCTCATTGTCACGGGCAGTTCTCTCAAGTTGATTCAACATGAGATAAAACAATTTGGAGAGTTCTTTGACATGACAAATCTTGGAGAGTTACACTACTTCTTGGGCATTGAAGTGAAGGCTGCCAATGGAATTTTTATTTGTCGTAAAAGTATGCAGCAGATCTACTAAGGAAATTCCACATGGAGATCGCTAAACCAGCTTCTACGCCAATGGAGGTTGGCATTAAACTTTCTCGCTCATGAGAAAGGTGCAAAATCATTTGATGCAACACTCTACTGTGGCATTAGTAGGGAGCTTGAACTATCTCACCGTGACCAGACTGATATATCATTTTATGTAGGAGTATTGAGTAGATTTTGGCTAATCCTACTCAAACACATTGATTGCTTGCTAAGAGAGTGCCGAGATACATCAAGGGAACACATGATTTTGGTATCTTGTATGAACCAAATAGTCACTTGATGTAGTTGGATACACACACTGACTCGATATGGTCGGGTTGTGTGGACACGAAAGATCCACAAGTGGTTATGCATTCTCAATTGGAAATGGTGTCAGAAACTTGGAAAAGTAAGAGACAAAGCACCGCTGTAATTAGCAATCGCTGAAGCGTAATATAAAAATTGTAGCATTGCGATGTGAATCCGTTTGGATTCAAAAATTTATGGAAGAAATTGGGATTCACGACAAAGCAGACCCACTTGCATATTCACCGATAATATGAGCAAAGATACGTACAAACAATCCCCGCTTTTCATGGCGTAACTAAGCATATTGAGACGACCTATCATTTTGTAATGAAAAAAGGTTGAGAATGGAGAAATTGACATCCAATACTGCAGATCGAAGATCAAATTGCGATATTTTCACAAAGCCATTAGGAAAAGCCAAGTTTGAAGATTTCGTGTTGGCTCTTGGCGTGAGGAAAGATTCGAATAATATCACATTAAGGGGAGTGTTAGAATAGTATAATGTGATATATTTTGGACATGTTAAGTCATTGTAACTTAACGTTGTAACTTAACGTTGTACCCCATGGGACACTTTATATTAGCCCATGGGTCCCCCATTCTTTATCTTTTTCCCTATTTGCCACCGAACATGAGGACGTGGCACATATATATGTACATCTCCTGAGTTAGGGTAATATATAAGTTTCTTGCTCCTCCTTTGTTACTTGCTGCGTCTCCTCCTCTCTCTATAGTGTTCTGCTGTTCAGATCATCTTCTCCACTCAACAGAGATATGAAAAGACGTCCAAAGGAGTCTCCCTCTTCTTTCGACAGTCTCATGCAATATGGCTTTATCTTTTTCCTGCTTCAAAATGGGGTCGTCTGCATAATCATCTGTCTAATCTATGTTACTTCTTCGGATTTTGTTCGAGAGAGTTTCTTGTAGTATTTCCTTCAATCTCATCGCTAGCCCACATGCGCCGGTAGTCTTGGATTTGCCTTGGCTCGAGCTACATAACCCTCAGTTGATTTGCATACTAGATCTTTCCAGTTTGTTGTTTCTAGCTCTAGTCCCAGCTCATCTACAGCTCAAGCCTCTGAACCAATATCTACTTCAGTTTCTGCAGTATTGTGGGCTCCTCATTCTGTTCTTGCTGATGTTCCAGTTTTCAATTCTGCTCCATGTCCTGATTCGGCTCTTCTCTCTGCTCTAGTTCATGCTTCAGATTCTGCCCATGTTCGAGATCATGTCCAAGCTCCAGTCCTTGCTCCAATTCCTGCTCCAATTGTGAGTGTTCACATCCATTAAGTTTCTTATTGTTTAGGTTTGTCTACTGATGTTAATCTGTTTTATGAAATAGTTCTCAAGTGAATGGTTCGATGAAGACTTTGCATACAATAGATATGAAATTCTCTCCAAACCCTTACTGCGGGAGGCTCTGAATGGAGCCATGTAGAATAGTACATATAATACTATGACAGATAATGGATTTCAGCAATGACATATTACAGATGATTGATGTATGATGGATGTATGATGTTTCATACTACAAATCACCACAATTTTTTTGTCAAAAAGCATTTCCATAGATGATTGATGTGTGATGGATGTATGATCATTTCAGAATATAAATCACCATAGTTTTTGTCAAAAAACATTTCCATTATATTACATAACAAGATCCTTACATAACACTCCATTCAGAACAAAATGAAGTATACATACACGCAATTTCAAAAATTTATAGGGTTGGATTTCAAAAGAAGAATTTACAAATATGTAGTTCCAGAAAAAAAAAGTCATCTCCGTTATGTGCATTCTGTTATTCAGTACATTCTTCACATGCATTGTCTTCAACTACTTTAATCTTTACTACATTCACGGAGGGCTTTTTACATTTAAAGCACTTCCATTCTCGGATATGACATGGTGGCCAGATGTAATTGCAATGTTAACATGCGCTTTCCTACCAACATAGTCTCCCTTTTCCAAATTGTCTATGAAAGTTTTAGATGTATGCGCTGACCAACCTCCATTCAAAATGGCGGTCAAATTCAGCCTTAAAAAGGAAACGATCCTGTATAAGAATGGAATGAGAGGAGTTTCCTTTCTCATCACTCCCATTGCTAACAACCACTGCTGCATTTGCTGTCGCCATAACCAGAATTTTGATCTGCAAATCTTGTTCTCTCGTCAGAAAGAGCTAACAACATTAGCAAATGATGTCCTATTTGCCCACTCTCATGTGGTGCATACCAATATGGGGAGAAAAGGAGTGAATGGACACATAGCTCCCAGAAATCTATGAACTGCCGATGATCCTTATTCTACGACAAGATGCCTTGAGAATTCTTTTTGAAGCTTTGTCTGATGACGTATATCGCATTACTAACTACAAAAAATTTAACTGCAAATTTTTCCCTGCGTGGCTTTCTTCACCTTAAAATTACCCCTGCCACATCAGCAGGGGTATATATATTTTTTTTTTCAAGGCTTGAGGTGCATAACTTATGTTCTCTCATTAGAAAAAGCCAAGCAACATGATAATATCATAACGCATAACTTATGTTCTCTCATTAGAAAAAGCCAAGCAACATGATAATATCATAACGCATAACTTATGTTCTCTCATTAGAAAAAGCCAAGCAACATGATAATATCATAGCGCATAACTTATGTTATCTCATTAGAAAAAGCCAAGCAACATGATAATATCATAGCACATAATAGGAACAGAGTATACAAGCGTAAATCTTGTTCTCTCGTCAGAAAGAGCTAACCAACATGATAATCTCGCAGCAAATGATGTCCTATTTGCCCACTCTCATGTGGTGCATCCCAATGGAGAGAAAAGGAGTGAATGGACACATTGCCCACTCTCATGTGGTGCATCCCAATGGAGAGAAAAGGAGTGAATGGGCACATAGCTCCCAGATGGATGAAATCTATGAACTGCTGATAATCTTTATTCTATGGCAAGATGCCTTGAGAATTCTTTTTGAAGCATTACTAACTACAAGCCGCCGCGAACATTTCTCTTTATCAAGCCGCCGGAACATTTCTCTTTATCATCTCGTCTATATGTGTTGGAAAAATACGCAGGACTTGAACCTGCACTTTGCACCCAATGTTCGGGTGCCCATACGATAGAAACATGTTGATCATAAAGACTATTAGATCTCCACTATAAAGTTCATATATTTTCTTAATCATGTCATGCAATGATAGCCAGTGGGTTTTGAACTTTTAGCGGAACACCAATGGTCACTAGGCTACAACCACCATGAACATAATTTATTCATGCCACCCAATGATAGCCAGTGCGATTTGAGCTTGGATGGGACACACCCATATCCAATAGCCTAACCACTAGACTACCACTGCGATAAGCCTTTCACGGTTCATTCATGCTACCCAATGATAGGCAGTGGGATTTGAGCTTGGGCGGGGCACACCGTAACCCATAGCCTAACCACTAGACTATCAATGTGATAAGCATTTCTTTTTGATAGGCAAGAAAGGGGAATCCTATAGTAAATATGTAGCATACCGTCTATTGCATGGGCTATAAGTATATATACATGTATTTTTTTGTTCGAATATCAAAGAAAAAATAATGTGCTTAAATGACACCTTTGTATTGAAGCAACAACACATATTGCCATCCAGTAATAGCCAGTGGGATTTGAGCCTGGGCTTTGAGCCTGGGCAGGGCACACCCATAACCAATAGCATAACCACTAGACCCTCACTGCGATAAGCATTTTATTCAAACATGCAAGCAAGAAAAACATCTATATCATATCCAAAGACTAGATCTTCATACATTTTTCCATTCCAAAACTAAAGAGAACGTACTTTAATGCCTTATTCCAAGCAACACTCGATGCACTGCTGCTGGTGAACACATTATATATCTAGAAGGGTTTTTTTTTCCATCGGAGAAAGGAAAATGAAGGAAGAATGTACATAGATAGAAAAAGATAAAACAAAATACAACTCAATAGTATATAAATTATACGCAATCAACACCTACTAGTGATCCTTTAGCATAAATGATGTTCAAGGCATATCCATAGGAGGATACTGATTATTCTCGCATGTCTTCTTTCCTTCTCAGTATCATATATAACAGACTTGTATTCTACACAAGTCTACATTACATTTCATGATAGCTTCTTTCATGGATTAGGTGGAGAGAGCGTACCTTATTGCTAGAGTAGTTCCTTGTAGATGACATTCACTGTACTTCTCAGCGTATTCTCTGGGGAGAGGAGGATTAGCACATCTTGCCTGTTTCGTACACGAGTAAAGACCGTATATAATTGACCATATGCAAAGACATTCGCGCGCAGATCAATGAACCACTCGATCCAATGTTAAACCCTGGCAACTATTGAATGTGGTTGAATATGCAAGTCGGAGTGGTAACTGTCGTCTATGAATAGTCCATGGTCGATTTTCTGGTTGATAGAAGAAATCTGTTCTTGAAATCGGGTAAGTATTCCCTTCTGGATCACTCAAGACTCTAACCACTACAAGCTTTGCATGCATCGATTCAATCACAACTCTAGTATTCTTCACAAGACCCTTCTCCATGTCTAATCGTTTCATCACGTGTCAAATTGCCTCCACCTTAAGTTCATAGTTAAGAATCCCAGAGTGCATGAAATTGTTTAAGAAATCTGAAGTCGCATAGGGATGATCATGGATGAGTTCATCTTGTTCAGTAATATGGTCGTGGTTGTAATACTTTCTATCCTGGTTAGGAACTTTGTTTAATATACGACCATTGAAGGCATCAACGTGTCTATTGATCGGAGCGAGGAAAATTCGTTTGTCGCACTCCATTGGATCGCGAAGAACATCTGGTGAATAAAGAAATTCAGTTGTATCTGCAATGTCAGTAGTTATATTGAATAAATTCAATGATACTGTAGTTTGTTCCCATTTCTCTCCAAGATTGTCAACAAAACACGAGCTCAGGATCTCCTACACTTCGTATCGGCTGATACAACCTCAAGACACGGAAGACTCTCCATAATGATGATGATTTTATAGATGCATTGAATGCTGCGATCCTCCCTCCACCCTTCACGACAGGTGCAACTTGTCTGAAATCACCAGCAGCTATGAAATGTTTTCCACCAAAAGGAAGGTTGTTTCCACACAATCGTTGGAGCACATGATTTACACCTTCTATAATGGCTTTGTTAGCCATTGGAAACTCATCCCAGATAATGACCTTGGCTTCAATGATGAGTTGTGCTGCTCCCGAATCATGCTCTAACATTGAATGAAGCCCGATATTGTTTTCAACTACAAGAATCTGAAACAGGGAATGTGCTTTGTTAAGCCACCAAATATAATCGAGCCGCCAAGTCTTCGCCGCACCCACATGGAAGGACTATGCCTATGTTTTTTTTTTTTTGAAGAACTGTGTCATCAATATATTAAAAGAATGGTAATGTTACAAAGCAAGTGAGGAGGAAGGAGAACTGCCCCAAAGAGACAGTGATACCTCGACACTCCACAACAAACTCACAGAAAAACTGCAACTCTACTGCTGTACAAAACGACCATCACCATCTACAACACCCAAGAAGTCCCGCCAAATGGAAAACTTCCGCTCTCCTACTCCCGGAACACCGTAAAAGCTTTGAAATAGCTTGTACCTAAGTCGAGGAATCGTAGAGGCCGCAGTCGCTGAATCCCCCGAAGATCCACAACCGCCGCCGCCTTCCAATCAGCCACACCAACCAAGCCACGCAGGCTTGCTTTCGCCGCAAGAGCGGCCAAGCACCGTGATACACATGAAGCAAAGAATCGCTGGCTAGTCAATCTCACCAAAAAGAGCCGTAACCCAATTCCGTGCAGCCCGCAAGTGAGGGCATAAACCAAACAATGCTCCACAGCCTCACGAGGGCTCACACCGCCTAAACCGACTCACAAGGGCATTCACTCCCCGATACAAATGGTGCACCACCGCCACGTAACCCTAACCTTCCGGTGGGGAAGTGAGCTCCATGTCCACGCCCAAACCGAAGCCATCGAGAACCCTAAAGCCGCAGAGACCACTTGCCCGAAGGGGGCAAGTGTGTCATGAATAGCCAAAGACCCTAGAAGAAGACCGCACAAAGCAAGAAGACACAACATCCGGATGAACCTTCCAAACCTGCACCACCACATCATCCTGAGGGACTATAGGTGTGTGTTGCAGAATACTCCCCACCACGTGTTCCCCAGATAGCCCGGTCACTGCCCCCAGGTGAAAGCGAGCTCGAAAGAACTCCCACGAAGCTAGCTGACCACCCCAATACCAATCCTCCAAGGTGAGCACAGCAGCTCGCCTCCAACGGGCCTGCGTCCGATCCGCGTATGAAAAAGCATATGCATTTCAACACAAATGTCTTTCCTTTCCTGGCTTTTCCGGTTCATTGCTTTGAGAAGACTCTAACTATTGCCTTATGAAATTAAATATTTCTAGCTGGTTGTCATTCATTATACTTGACATTTGCAATATAGAATTTAAATATGATGAGTGATCCGAAAATTTTGCTAGTTCATGCATTATATCTCGTCCAAGACAATGCTGCAATTGAAGGCCGAACGCCATGATATTAGTGCCGTGCTGAACTAGAATATTATTGACTAAATGCAGGGATTCATTGAAAGCAATCATATCATCGTTTGGATATTCGTCTAATAAGTCGAGGTTCATAGGCACCTGATGGGTCCATAGATCGATTGCTAGTCCCTGGTCAAGTAGTAACATGGCAAAAAGAAAACGTAGTTGCGTAGAACTCAATGATAGAGAAACTGCCTCTTCCATAACCAACATTGCTTCATTGTGTGCTGCAAGCAAACCCTCTGCTTCTGCAGCCTGTTGATATGTTTTATAAGATTGATCATTAACAATCTTTAATTCACCCCACGTCCTTGCAGGACAATGCAACAACATTTGTCTTAAGTAAAACGCTTCAGCGGCCTTAGGTAATAGTAAACGTATCCTACATACTAATGGTTGCCTTGTCCTTTTCCTCACGTCTGTTAACGTGTAATGTTCATGGTATTGGATATACCTAAGTGTATCGAATGTTGATCAAGAGGTCGTAGAAAGTACCTGTCCAATAATGATCTTGTATTTGGTCGCAATAAATGCAAAAGTAGACATTTAATAGCAGGACTCTTGTTTGTTATGGCGTAAAACATTATTCTCCAAGATGCCTCCATGGCCGAAAGATAGCGTGCCCTTAGGTACTCATGTATCTCATTTCTAGGATTTGCTCTAGTGGCATGCCCTTGTGGAATGTGATCAAAACCTTGATCTACCTCACTATCTGTATGCTCGTTATTCACATGATCTCGCGTAGCCTGACCTATTCGTTGTTCAGGACTTGAGGACAAATCTACATTTGTATGCCAGAAAGTCTATACGAACAGAATATGATGGTCAAGTTTGGATAGCACAAAAGATTTTCAAGTCTTTGTAGACAACAAGACCAAGTCAAGCAGCTGGTGGCCTGAGAAGATGGTCTTATGAGGTGTCAATGGTAGATGCAGGCATCCATTGCCACATTGGTATACCTGGATATGCAGTACAATTTTGTTTGCAGCTGCCGGGCTCTGAGCAATGAATGCTGCAGCGGCCTGAATGGTTGTAGATGGATGAATATAACCCATAAGAACATTGATCTATTGCTCTAGTCTCTCCATCTTGTCTCCAACCTCAACTTTTCCTCACACAATTCATACTTCTCCACCTACACCAACATACAATTAATTAATACAAGAGATAGAAGCAGGGGAAAAAAATCATTTCCTAGAACAACTTGACAACTTATTTTTATAAGAACCTTCATCCCTTTGATAGTTTTTAGAAGTTGGTAGTTTGTCTCTTTCAAGTGCTGTGCTTCTAGACAAAGCTGACTTAGTGTGCGAATTGCTTCGCTCAGAATGGTTGACTTATTGGTTTTCAATGGCTTCCCAGGTTCTAGTGTTGCGCTCAACTCCATGAACCTGTTGGTACACATGTAAGTCAAAATATAGGCATGGCCGTCACATACCAGGACAGAAAGTACAAAGATACCCTGCTAACTTCTCATTTAGTTTGTCTCGCTATATCTTCTCACAATATGCTTTGCTCATGATACTAAAACCTCGTCCCTCATCCCATATAAAAGTTCAAACAAAAAACAATGTCCATATAAGACAAAATTGTCCCACAACCTCAACTGCATCTATATGCTCTTCTGGGGCATGGTATTTGAGAGCCTACTGTTAGGGTTTTTCCTCCCAAGTGGAGGTTTTTTCATCCCGGTAGTAGGGTTCTACTGTACAGTTACATTGTTTGTTTTTGGTGTTGGGGTTTTTGGCTTTTTTTGCCTGTTCTCTGCATGTACCGTCTCATAGGCCTCTGGCCTCCGTGGACGTTAAAATAAACTTCCTTCCTTCCTTCCTTCCTTCCTTCCTTCCTTACAGTTATGCCCCTTCTATCATCAAGGTAAAACCAATGCTTGGAAACGCAACAAACATGGCCCTCTAGATAGCATGGAAGTTATAAGATATATCATTGACTGCTTAATCCAAAAATCTATGCTACAATTGGTGCACACAAGAAATCAAGCAACAGTGCAGAATAAAATGTGATACCATTCAAATAAGACCATTTAGATTAGATAGCATGGAACTCACAAGATAATCTTTCTAATATCATAGAATTGATTGATCCAAGAATCCATGCTACATTGGCTGCAGATTAGAAATCAGGCAGTGGTGCATAGACTTTTACATGTAAATGATCATAGAAATCCATCACTGTTTGGCAATAGATGTTTTGTATGTAACCTTTACATGTTCATGATTTCAAAAATGTAAACCAAAAAAGCAATCAGTACACTACACTGGTAAAACATTGCAGTACTTGATGATGCAATTTTATTGTTTTTTTTGCCAATTATATGATGTGACTACATGAATCTAATATGTCTTTTTCTCTGCCACCATTTATGGTGGGTAATGCTCCATATGCAACATTGACAATGAATTTACGTCATTAAAAACTATGCAACATGGGATAAAGAATTTACATCATTCTAGAGCCTAGTTGAACTCCAACACAAACCAACAACCATGCTATGAATGAGCCATGGGAGCCCTCCTCTTTACTTCAAAATAAAAAATACATCATATTCTTAGAACACTTCCAACAAAATCCCTCATGCCTACCGGCCTTTTTGGGTGTACAAGTATAAACAAGTACCATGAGAAACTCGTATAGTAGACTACAAGGTAATAATGGAACCAGCTTTAAGCTTGCAAACTCTGTTGTCCGCAAAACAATGACCCCAATAGCATAAGAGCTTATAAAACTCGAGAGGAACATCGACTCATCCTAACAACCACCCAACTCCGCGGGGCGCGTCATGCCTACAAGGCCATCCATCTGCCAGCCAACCAATCACGGGGAGGAATGCAACCATGCCAATTGACCTCGACCTGTAACCTGCAAAAACCACGTAAAGCAACCCACGGGGCATGAGGGCCCTAACCCAAGCACGAGGGCCACCAAATCTCTGGCACGAGGGCGAACGCTCATGCAAAACCACCAAATGCAACATCCACTAGGAACAAGGCCTCGAACCCAGGCACAAGGGCAAATACTCTCGAAGCGAAGGCTACCAAAAAATGCACACCTCCGTCTACTACCGACACGAGAGCCACCCTCTCGTTGGCATCCCAGAAAAACCACCAACCACGAAAGAGAATTACCGCAGTATCAAATATATGGCACAAGGACCAACAGTTACTGCACGAGGGCGCAAGATTATCACGAACAAGAATACTAGAAGTTACTACCTAGTAGGAACAAAGAAATGAAAGCAGAGAACAAATGACCAAACAAGGAACTATCTAAAAAATCCTTAGGAGCCCAAAGGCACAAGGGGGTGGGAGGGGGGGCAAGCGACCTAATGAGGAGAGGCTTGAGAACGGCTGATAGAGACAAAAAGGAGAAAAACAGACTTAAATACTCCAAAGGGAACACTCTAAAGAGGACACGTCAACTAGCCTCAAGAAGCGGATTTATCTGCTTATCTCGAAACGCAGATAAATCGTACTTAATAAATATGCAACATGGGTCTTACGTCGTACAACCCACCATATAATTTCATGTTGAACTCAACATTCTTAATTTGTAGGAATGCTCGACCACAAAAAATTTGGCATCCCCTATATGGTCTCCTTCCCAAGAATGAATATCAAATCATGCATTGGTTCTTGCAAGTTGTTGTTATGGGTGCCAGCACTCAAAGTTCTAGCAGGATAATCTCCCTTCCAAGCATGAGCCTTGAAATTTGGATGAACAATTGTCATCTCTAGAATCCCTTCCCCCCAGCCTGAAAATCTCTTGCTCTGGACTTATCCAACACTCTTCACTGTCACCTCCTTGACATCTGAATACAAATTCTCTTTCCTTTTGAATAATCTTCTAATCTCTAGATAATCTTGCTTGTCTTATACAAATTCCCTTCCTTTTGAATAATCTTCTAATCTCTAGATAATCTTGCTTGTCTTTAAGACTGTTGAACACCTCATTTATGATCCCTTTTGCAGAAACATTCCATCCTACTTTTCCCATGCCATTATGTCGATCTAATCTTGAAGGCAATGGCTTAATGTGCAAGAAAAAAACGCACCATATCCATGCTCCACACAGCCTGCTACTCGGATTCTTTGCTGTCACAGTGATAGCCAAAAACCTTATCTTCCATCCTTTTGCAACTTGAATCCAAAGAAACTTCCTCGTTCCATGCTTTCTTCGAAGGAAAATTATTTCATCACTCTTGGATCCACTGCCTGGCAACAAAAAACATCTTTTGCAGCCTAGTAATTCAAGCAACACCGAGACTGCGCTCACTCTCAGTGCCTCTTCAAAGATCACTACAGGTCGCCAACACTTTGCTGCTTTGACCGCTAGCAATTTCACCGTCGCTGGATAGTTCATCATAACTTTGCAAGACTTCTACAAATATTTTTTTACTTGTACCTACAAGTATTTCTCTATTTGTATGTCTTGTATTTCTGCAGTCCTACAAGCATTCTCATCCAGCAAAGAATGCTTGTTCTAGGGATCTTCTTTGTCAGCATGATTCTTTTCCAACGTCTTTAAGTTATCACAAGAGCCTTCGACATCTCCTCTCTTTGACAGATTTCTAGCACATGCTCATACCACCAAGGTTCTACTGTGGCTTCAAACATAAGCAAAATTTGAAGCAAGATCAAGACATCCACAGGTCGATCGACCTGCTTTGATATCATATTAAGACTCACGAAATTATCCCATATGTAAAGCTTGCATTAAAATGTAAACGACTACTAAATACATAATGAGTTCGCACCAAAATTCATGCATGAACTCCCTACTTTCAGTGTACTCCGGCTCCTTAGCTAAACATGAAACCCAATTCATGCAAGAAAATGTGATAGTAGAGGACAGAATCCGGCTAGGAGGTTGGATTGTGAGAAATGCCTGGGTGAAATCCTACCCAACCAGATCAGATTGGGGACGTCTGGGGCAGATGTGAGATTGGATAAGGAAGCACTGGCAACAATGCTCTCTGCAAAAAACTCCACAGATACATCTTTAAACTGGTTTGCATAAAAAAATGCCTATCAGGGAGAAGAAAATAGCAAGGGGAAGATCCATGATGCCTATGTATAGAAGATCCACCATCTGCAGAAGAGAGTCGCCATCTACCTAGATGATTCCTTTTTGCATGATTATAGTCTGCAAGACCCCATCAATTGCAGTAGCCCCGCTTGAATCTCCAAAGCAAAGACATCAGAAGAGACCATAGCCAAATCACGACTAACTGCAAATTACGAGAACATAATTTCAAGAGCAGATCCTTTCTATAAGATCAGTAACATACCAAGACATCAAGTGAATATATATAAGCAATTGTCCAAAGAGCAGAATTCTTTTTCTTACGGAATGATCCATCCATCTTAAAACTAAAACTCAATCGCCCACCTCGATTCAAATGCATAAAACTAAAACTCAATTGACCATCTCAAGTCAAATGCATACTAGATCTATAGATCTATAGGATACTAAACATGCTTAATATCAAACATGCCTAATCCATATGCTCAAACCATTACCAAGAATCTAATTCCCAAATCCACAACCATAGACAATCTTATGCATGAAAAAGTTCTAAGATCCACAACCACGAAAAAAGTTCCACAATCCACAACTATAGCGACCCATGCATGAAAAAGTTCTAGATATGAGAAACACTAACCAACTTGTAAAGAAGTCATGTAGATATTGGATCCGGATAAAATTGGATGAAGAAAGGACATGGCTTTAGCAGGAGGGTGCGACTGACAAGGCTCAAAGAGGGATTAGAAAAAGCATGGCGAGGAATAAGGGTTTGCCCAATGCTACTATATTGTTGTGAGAAGAACGCCGAATGAGGAAAAACACGAAAAGACCGAATATATATCGCTCGCCCTCTGATGAGAATGTCGATCATATGGTGTGGATTGATCTGCAACAATTGCATTAGTACAGACTATCTCAGAATTGAAATAGGCAGATGGACCCTTGAGGAGTGTGAAAATAGGGTCAAATGGGACGAATGAATGCCACACACTTCAATTTTTTCCAGCATTTGCAGCCATACGAGCATGATTCATAGACTTGATTACATCTAATCAGCAACTACACATGTTCTTGCAAATGCCTGCGGTAATGGTACTATCATTTTCTATTCAGAAGATTCTCAATAAACGAGCATGTACAACTGTACAATGCCATGTACAACTGTACAAATGTACAACTTATCAGCAAGCTTATTACTGTTAAGATTTTTCTATCGAAAACCCTTTCGGAGGAGGGGAGGGTCCTAGACAGTAATGGATCTACTGTACTCTTTCTTGTATTTTAGGTCCCATAAACCTTTTGGTCTCCATGAACAATAAAATTCAATTCACTTTTTAAATTATTGTACATATAACACATATTATGAGATGTGTTTGAGTTCAGGACTGCCTGAACAAGATGAAATTACAATGCGGCTTCGCTACATAGCCAAGCAGGCTGAAACGATGGGGATTTAATGACTAAACAAGCCCAAGAAGAGCAAGTCAAGGCATGAAATAGAACCAGAAACATAACACAGGAACTTAAGAGAGACAGAAACAAGTGAGACTCAGAAATCTGATCTCAGGACTTTCAGTCAATGGTGTAGATCACACAATATGATGGTAGTGTATTGGCTAAGAACAACGAACCCTCAACTGTCACATCATGGGCATGGGCAGCATATGGGGCTTACACTAGGTCCCTTACGCGCCTAAGTGTTGCCTGCGTATATCCAAGCAGCATTGCATGCAACTTGATGTCGTCCAATGCAGAGGTGTGTGGTGTGCGAATTGCTGCTACTTTTTTATGATACCCATCTATCGGATCTCCTCTAGAATGTCGTGCATTTGCTTGAAGGTATTACTAGATTTGTAGAATTTTGAGGGAGAAAAAGTTAAGAGCAGGCACTCAATTGTTTGGATGCTCCATGCTTGACTAAAAAAGAACATCAAATATGCTCCAAAAAAGAAAATAAATCAGGGAGAACAAACATTATTGAGTTTTCAACATCTATTTGAATGTTGAGTGTTGAAGAAAAGTGTTGAACAAGATATTAGAGTGTCGTGATGTTGTTGGATGGTTGTTTAACAATTTGTTGCATGTCTTTAATCATGTTTTGAGATTATTTTGTTGGATAACTACAATGTAAGCTATTGCAGGTGCTCAAAACATTTGTTGCAAGTCATAATGCGAGTTGAAAAAAATTCTTAAATCAGAGCTGAATTGCTAAGAAGAATTGCTCTAGATCGGATTGATTAGATTCGGCCCTAGATCTGACGTCTTAGGTTCTTATTACTGCCACGGTTTTTCCCTCGAAAACCCTGGCGGGGGTTTTTTAACCCGGACAGTAATAAGTTTGCTGCGCTCCTTATGGGTCCCATAGGCCGATTGGCCTCAGTGGACGATAAAAAATCATTCTCATTCTCATTCTCATTCTCATTCTTCCACTTATATAGTTGGATTTTTGCTCTATCCTTTTTGTGTGGCCATTTGTAGAAGCGAGAAACATGTGCAAGCTTGTTAGTTAGCGCCCATGTCTTCTAAATGACGCAAAAGATAGAAGAGTGTACTACATGACATTCTTCTTTCTCTTAGTAAATAATGACACTTAATACCTAGTACAACGAGGTCTTGCTTCTTGTACCTGCAGAAGATGAGCCAACAGAAATCCTTAAAGCTCTCGGACGAATTGGAGTACTTGCTATCAACCATCCATAATAGAAGCTCCATGCTAGTTGGATATATTTTGGAACAAAGACAACGTAAATAGTAGAACTAACTGGTGAATATTGTGCTTGTTGTCAACTCAATGTGAAAAATGAGGTGTGGGAGATGAATACCATGCAAAATGCTTCCATCATTGCGCCGTAGATGGCTTCTGATAGAAATAAAGTCTAATTAAGCAATCCTAGCCCAAAACACTGTGTATTAGAATAGATTAGTCGTGAGTCCTCCATTGCCTATCTGGATAGAATGTCAAGCATCCAAGTTATGTATGTATCCAGATTGTAGATAATCACATCTTTATAGAAGAAATTTTTTGACTTTGATATAGTGGCAGTCATTGTTGCCAGTAACCTTGGTCTGATAGCATAATGATCCAATCTAACAGAATGTTGTTGGAAGCAATGAAATGCAAAAACAGGTAAAACCTAATATAAGAGGAAAAAAATAGAAATGATAGACCATTTTCAGGAGCAAAATCATTTACTTCTACTCTTGCAATTGCAAACAAAACTATCGATTGGAAGCCGATGACCAAACTTGCAATTTCTTCCCTTAGAGCACAACTCTTGTTACCTCCTTTAGAAGTAGCAATTTTCCCTCTACCCCTTTTTGGATGCCTCTCTCGTCAACGTAGCTTAGTTACTTGCTAAGCTCTATTACATAGAGAGGTTATAAAATTGAATCAGGGAAGATCTCACACCTTCTAATGGTGAAGTAAAAAGTGCAATCCGCTAGAACTTCAAAGGTGAGAACATCCCCTAATTTCAAGCCATAGTCTTGTTCAAACTTTGTCCATCCATTGCTATGTGAGGTGTAATTCCGAAACGCATAATTGACGTCAATTATGTGTAGCAAAATTACGCCTTACATATGCAATGGATGGTGAAGTTTAAGCAAGGCTATGCCTAAAATTGGAGGATGTTCTCACGTTTGAAGTTGAAGCAGATTGCATTTGGTAGTAACAAGAATTTCAAGTAATCTATTTTATTTTTTCCCTGGGAAAATGCAGCCTAGTGAGTCTATATGTTTCGTTACTTTCTATTCCTTGTGTGACATATTTGAATGGCATCAAAACTTACCTTTGCAACCTGCTTTCCTCTGAGAACTATAGTTAGAACTATTGCATTCACTAGGTTCTGGATATATGGATTGATACCTTTGAAATGCACTAAATGTGTAGTATGTGACCCTAACCATTTACATGAAGGCACCATTACAGTTAGATTCTAAACAATAGCGGACCATTACATTCGCCAACCATTAGGTGCTAATGGTTGGCGATTGTTCTTGAATTCAAAAACTATTCTTGTATCATAAGATCCCTCCACATGCTAGAGATTCTTCATAGTGAGGGCTTTTGTGCTTGCATCGACATAGTTCAATGGTTGTTGTGTATGTCAACTTGGAGCTGTCACCTAAGGCTAAGACAACTAGATTCTAACTCTAGAAACATCACCTTTGCTCGTAGGGATCCTCACTAATTTGTCTTGAGATAATATATAAGAACAATGTTAGGCTCTGGCCATATATTTTTTAGCATTATTAGTTGCTCACGATTGGATAAGGATTGGAATATGGAATGCATATTGGCAAAGGCAATTGGCAGACATTAAAATCTCAAGTGACAGGTTGATATGTATTTATACTATAGCATGGAATCCAAAATCATGGCTGATTATATATGGTCATAGCAGCAGGACACAAGCTTATCACTCAAGTGGCAACTTGGAAACATGCCGGTAACTGACCAGCAACTTCCCTACTTCATGAGGTGACTCACTCGGGATGTGGGTTGTCATATTTGATGCGCGTTCACGAGCACCAGCTGCAGCATATTAGAGCCTATCTCTATACAGATCTGTCAGTTGCTTGCTAAACTTTCGGAGTATGGCACTCGCAGTCATGAACATTTATCTTCATTATCTCCATCATAAGAGCGTTCACATCACACTCAAGTAATCTTGAAAAAACCTCCTCTGGATGGCATGGGCATCAAGGCTATAGGAAATTTCACTTGTGAGCAATGCTACAATGTGGTGACGAAGGGATTCAGATGAGACTGCAATCTGCTCAACCTCTATTACTCATGCAAACTCCTACATTGTGAAAGACCGCAATCTGCCTATGGATGGTTGATGTGTGAATTGGAAAAGAGATCGTAACCACTGGCGATACGGACTATTCTAACAGCAATGGACTACGATGCGCATACTCAATGGACCAAGTTATAGGAAATCATGCTTGTTTGATCAATGGATCTACAACGCATCAATGGAATCAGAAATGAAGTATGTAGCTGATAGGATGAGCTAGATCCTGCAAGAAGATTGTCGATCCTGCTTTAGAATCTCTTAAACGATCAATCAATGGATTCATATGAATGCATTCAATTGATTAATGGATAAACATGAATCCTATTTTGTAGTGGCATGCTCGCGCATGTTGAAAGATTTCATTGTTCATCACTCTTAGCAAAAACGTGTCGCATCTAGAGCAGCTCCTGGATGCATCAAGTTCAGACCATCTGCATGGCCACAAACACATGGCCACGAAAAAATCCCGCAGCCTCGTTATCGCACATCGCAAACACGCACTTTATGCCACATCCATGTAGATGGCACTGTGGGCCGCAATGGTTAGCGGCTATGTCAATGGAATACGTGGACGCCATCAATTCAATGCATCAGCAAGCCCACTACGAAACTGTTGCGATCTCCACAAATGAGGAAATTAACACAGTTCAATTCATGATTACTCAGAATGAAAAGAGAAAAACCATGTATTCAAGTCAAATTTATATAAGGCATAAAATCTACTAAGCTAAATACATGGGCAGATAAGAATGATATACGTGCTACTGGGCAAGCAGGGTTTAGGAAGGAGCATTCTATGCCTGATCATCTTGTCACTCTTAGAGTTTTAACTGAGGGAGCAAAGGGCCAAGGGAACAAAAGATTTTTGGCATTCATAGATCTCATAGAGGCATTTGATCGTGTGAAACGAGCAGATTTGGCAGAGAGGTTGGAATGGTTATAGGTTCCAGTTGAACTCAGACATGCGATTGCTTGCCTCTATAAAAAAAGTACTGGTTGAGCTTTCTTTTCCCTTTGTAGGCGAACACGATTGCCTCAGGAGAGGTTGGAGAACACGATTTGGGTGAAGCAAGGTTGTCCTTGTTCACCTACATTATTTGGGCTCTTTATTGATGAGCTAGAAAACTGGATGGAGAGGCTTGGATGTATGGATGCGAAGCTTGGTAAATATGTGTTACAACTTTTGTTATTTGCTGATGATATTGTGCTTATTTCAAAAACTTCTAGTGGACTCCAAAGGCATTTAGATGTTTTATGTGCATTTTGTTCACAAAAAAAAAATGCAGGTTAATCCGAGCAAATAAAAAATGATGGTTTTTGGAGGTAAGGATGACACAGTGTTTACAGTAGGGGGCGTTGCTTTGGAAAAGGTAAGCTCTTATAAATATTTGGGAATTGAGGTAAGCAATAATTATAGGTGGGCACTTGCAGCTCAGAAACGTGCTTCAGGAGGGTTGCGTGCTTTTTATAGCACGTTGCGTCAATGTAAAGTGTACAATTTTGAACACTGGAAATTAAAATTAGGGAGATTGCTTTTTGGAGTGCAGGTTAAACCAGTAATTTTGTATGGGAGTCCAGTTTGGGAACCATGACTCTCAAAGAAATGTTGGAGTGAAATTGAGAAGGTACAAAAGATGTTTTTACTTAATGAATTGGGAGCTAAACCTGAAACTCCTTATTGTATGCTATTGGTTGAAGATGGTTTTCTTCCACTTGAAGTTAAAGCATTATGTAGAACTATTCTAGAATGGGGCTCGCATGAAACCAACAAACTGCCCGAATACCAAAGGACTTCCTTAACAAAACTGGGATCGAGGACGAAGGTCACAGGATGAAGGCTAAAGAAGAGCCAAGGCCGAGAAAGGACATGCCCCTAGTAGCAATGACTATGTAGTTTTGTAAATCCTTTTGTGAACATAATGAAATACCCAACTAATTTAGTCTTCTGGTATCTCGGGTGTGTCTAGACTTGCATTTGTGTAAAAAAAAATTGGTCTGAACCCATTAACAAAGGAAGGTAAAAGAGTGTCATCCAATTCTGCTAACTGCAAAATACTAGGTTAAATCACTCGTACAATTTCATAAAGTTCGAGCTAGTGAAATTGCAATTTTCCTCGATGTGTTTTGTAAAGTAGATCATACAGTAGAATTAAGTATCCTTGTTGAAACATTTTTGTTTTGATTCTATTGTGCCATGATTTCCTTAACTGGTTCAGAATATATTCAAGGCTTCTTGCCCAAAAACTAACTTGAATAAGTTAGTACCGTGACAATTTTATAGGTCATATTACAAGCATATAAAACTACAGCATGAAAGAAACGCCAAATTGGCCAAACCAAGCATGGAGAAGCCCCTCCCGTGCCGGAACTCAAAGAAAAGAGAATAAGGTACTGCTGAGCGAGAAGATAAAGCGCCGATGAGACGTTGATGCAGAACCGCGCCTAAAATAGCGAACTTCCAACCAGAAAGGGCATGCGCCGCATGCATGCATGCAAGACATGCATGCTCACCCCATTCTAGAATGGCGATCCGATGTCTCGGATCGATGGGATCACATATGTGAATACAGTTCTATCCTTGGATGAAGATAGATTCCCCCGTATTGCTCTTGAGCAATCTAGGGATAAGGGATGGTATTGTGATGTTAGAAGATGGTGTGCAAGGTGGTTTAACATGTATGTCGATGTCTCGTAAATATGAAGTCGTCTATGAGCATGTGAAGATGCGTGTATTGGATAAGTTGTGAACACTTGAGCCTGAAGGAGATGTGAAGAAACGACTCTATATCAAAGAGATTAATGGGCTTGAGCCATATGTAGAACAATCTTATCTGTTGTCTTATGTAAGCAGGAAAAACTGTATGTTGATCTCTCAGCTAAGATTGTCATCTCATGTTTTGCATATAGAAACAGGATGGTGGGCCATCACACCTCGTCATGAGAGGTATTGTTTCGGTTGTCTAGGTCCAGTGGTTGAAACAGAGCAGCATACTTTTCTTGAATGTGTTTCTTATAAGCATGTTAAGCCTAGACATGGTATCCATGCAGCTACCTTGAGGGATCTATTGAGATTGCCTGCACAGGTGTTAAGTACCTATATTAGAGATGTTTGGTCTGAAAGAGCGGATATCATAGAGTTGTATAATTTGATGTCTGATTTTGACACAAATGGTGTTTTGAGATAAGTGTCTTATTCGGTATGTACTCTTTTGCCATAAAGGCCTGGGGGCCTATAATGGCTTGATTAACATCAATTAAATAAATTAAATAAATAATATAATGTCAGCTCTTCAATGTGAAAGAAAATGTGCAAGGCTTGTTTTCATTTTTTTGCATTCTTAACAATTTCAATGGATCCAATTCCTTTGGCAATCGAAGCTATTCTTATTCTACTTCTCTTTCTACGTTGCGCAATAATAGGTTGATGAAGTGTGACTTTAATGTGTTTGGATTTGATGCCAATGGACAAGGTGCCAGTTTACGAAACTGGAGATTCCAGCCCTGGTGAAGTCACATTGTGATAATGCTTCTCGAGGTTACTAAACATAGTTCAGTTCTTAGACTTTGAACAAACACTTGCTTTATTCTTTAGTTTCTTAGGTATCGTGGGAGGGTACTATGGTACTACATCAAATATGAAAACTTTGGACAAACAATTGCTTTCTTCTTTAGTTCCTTCAATACCGTGGAGGGTACATGATACCACTACACCAAATATGCACATATAGTTGGTGAAAGAAGTTTAGCACTATAATCAGTGGTTATGTTTTAAACACAATGAATAATTTATCATGTGTGCTTGTAAGTCCCTAATTTTTATAGTCACCAATGCCAAATGTTCTTGTGGAAATTGTATTAGAGAAACTTTTAGCAAAGATAAATCTTCAAAACACATTGCTTATCACGTTCTTTAAAGATTATCTGTCAGTTTTTTGAAGATTATCTTCCCCTCTCAAGACACTAGAAGATGAATACCTAGTTTATAACAGGATGTCTCATATTATCAAGGAAAATAAAATAGGAGTATTTTTCCTCCCTCAACTCCTCTGCAAAAAGAACACCACTTCCATAGCCAGGGAATTGAATCCCAGTCAGTACCTTGGGAGAGTACTATAATACCACTACACCTGCTATTTATATAATAAAAGCATGGTGAAAGAAATGTTAGCACTATAATAGTCTATAGGAGACAGTTCAAGGCTTGGAAGCCTTATCCCACATGAGGTGATCGAGCTTTCAGATCTCTTGACAAAACATAATATAGTTGTGGAGAATTGTCAACCTCAATGGCATGTATTACACATGAGATTAAGGCATGCCTAAACCTTCAAATTAGCCACTATAGGCACTACAGAAGGGCCATCTATATATGTAAGCATTGGAAGGAACATCTACATCAAGCCTATCGACACTCCTAGAGAAGTATAGGACAATGGTTTATGATGTGGGTGTACCTAGACCATACATTGAGATTTGCAAATCTGTTATTAATATTGTTTAATTACTTAACACATTCTTGCATTATATGATTGATATTGTTTTTTATGACATACTCAAAAAAACTTATGCATTATATGATTGATATTGTTTTTGATAACATACTCAAAAAAACTACCAGCAGAAGGTAGCAATTCCATGGATCAGCCTTGCACGATATGTAATAGTGGTGCAATTGGAGTATTTTTCCTTAAAACTTCTTGCACTGTTATTCCTTACTGGCTTCAATGAATGAAATAACACTGTCAATAATTATTTACAATCTATTATTATTCTCAAGTTCAAAAAGTTTTGCGAGGTTTCCAATATGTAGATATTAGAGATCTTCTTAGGTGATCTAGTGGATTTGTGTTGAAGTTACCATTTCTCCTTCCTTCCTTCCTTCTTTGTAGTTTACACGACTTAAGCAACATAGGATGAAATCAAAAGTATACTTTCCTCTTAGATGTTTACAATCTAAAAGAAAGGTAATTGCAATCATTGTATTCGCAATATGTTTTGCTGACATTCAAAATGTGTGCAAGAAATCAAATTGAGTTGAGTGTGATATGTGTTTGGAACAGTCACATTGCTTACATATAAAAGTAGAAGCAAGCAGGTTATTTGCAATATGTTTTGTTGTTCAAAATCTTTGGAGAAATCAAATGACTGTAATATGTGTTTGCAAGTATTACATTGCTTGAGATAAAAAAAATAGAAGCAAGCAGTTCGCTAATCCATGCATTTGGAATCTACGGAACTTTATTTTTGTTTTTCAAAACTACTTGCCGTAAGGTTTAGAATCTTTACAGAGCTTTTGCTTTTCAGAAGTACTTGCGACAAGGTTGGGACATTCACAAACTACAGGGGTCAGGGACCGCTAAGGAGTGCGTACGATTTAGGATTCTGTGTATGCTAGCTAAACTCTAGAATAAGATTTATCTACTATGGACATTTAAGTGCATTGTTTTAGACTTGAGACAAATGGGCCATGGGGCTCAAGCCCATCTTAAAACTGTCGATTGAATTTTATTTTCGTTGCATTACATAGGTAACCTGCTACCCGCAGGCCGGAAGAGGAGTGCCACATAGCCCATTGTTATTTGCAAATGCAGATACTGGAAAGCTATTCAGCACACCTCCTTGAGGTATTTGTCCACTCAAGTGGTTGTTTGATACATTGAAACTTGTCAATTGAGTCAAGTTCACGAATGAGGCTGGTATTTCTCCATAGAATTGATTTCTAGACAAGTCCAATGTCTGAAATTCATCCATCCTTATGCCTATAAAACCTGGTATCTTTCCTTTGATCTTGTTTCCTGCCAAAGATAAGTATTGCAACGGGCTGAAAGCATCTGCACCAGCATCTGGTCGATCTCCAGTATATTCTACGCTCGTGAACTCGTTCTCCGATAAATCTATTGTGGACACAAAACCTTGATCTACGTACCAATCTACAGTGAAATTAAATCTGATGGTGCCCTGCAACTTGTTGCCATGAAGGTCAAGGAAGGAAGAAGGAGGTATCATAGCAATTTCAGATACGAACTGATTATTTGAGAGATTTATAGACTGTATTGCCTTTGATGCATTCACTATCCATGCTGGGATTTTTCCTGTAAGCTGGTTATTTTGAAGGAACAAAGTATATAAGTTAGCAGGTGCTGATATCATGTCTGGAAGAGGACCACTTAGCTTGTTGTCCGATATGATCATGCTAGACAAGCTGGATAATCTGCCAAAAGATGCTGGAATGCTGCCAGTGAGACTGTTGTTTGAGAGATCTAGTCCATCCAAGCTACGAAGATTACCAATCTCTGCTGGTATTTGACCTGAAAGTTGATTGGACGGCATGTTCAAAGATGTGAGATTTTGAAGCTTACCTAATTCTGAAGGAATATTTCCAGTTAGCTTATTGTTCCCCAGATCAATATTGGTCAGTTTTGCCAGGTTACCTAGGCCTTTTGGAATTCCACCTGAGAAAGAGTTGTAGGAGAGATCCACACTTTCTAACTGAGAACATCTTCCAATAGAATCAGGAATATTGCCACTCATTCCAGTGCTAACTATTGATAAAGTTTTTAACTTGGTGAGTCTACCAAGGTCAGGTAAACTTCCTGCCAGATTTTTTGAGCCAGTGATTTGTAGGATCTCCAAGTTATATAAATTGGTAAAGCTTCTCGGAAAGCTGCCAGTTAAGTTTAAGCTTTCAAACGTGATTTCACGGAGATTAGCCAAGTTACCAAAAGACTCAGGTATTACACCACCTAGAGTACCACTGAGACGAAGATATTGCAGATCTGATAATTCACCAAGCCATGAAGGAACAGAGCCTACAAAACTATTTCCTCCTCCCAGATCTAACATCTGCAGCTTGGAAAGCTTAGAAAGAGAGGAGGGTATTTCTCCATTTAGTGAGCATCTGTCAAGACTAAGTTCTATCAAATTTGAAAGACCTCCAAAACATGCTGAAACGCTTCCTGTTAAATGTTGGTTACCACCAAGATTTAAGTACTGAAGCTTTGTCAGATTACAAAGCTGAGCGGGGATTCTTTGGCCAAAATTGTTCCCACTTAAGTCAAGATGGATTAGATTAGAGAGTTTACCAAGCTGCTCAGGGATCTTCCCATTCAAAGCCTGGAATGAAAGATCAAGGTAAGTTAACTTTGACAAATCGGCTAAACAGCGTGGTATGACACCAGAAACAGAGGTAGATGAGATAGATATGTAGTTCAGATTCTTAAGGCGACATAGAACGTCTAGATTTCCTTCTAAACCTTCATTTCTTCCCAAGTCTAGAGCCTCGAGCTTAGTGAAATTGCCCACTTCTGGTGGTAGAGAATTCCAAATGTTACTGGATCTGAGATAAAGGAATCTAAGCTGTGGAAGTTGTGTCAGTGCAACTGGGAAGCTTTGAGATAATCTAATAGTTGATAGATTGAGGAGCTGCAAAGATTGGAGGCGCGGAAGGTATTTTGTGACTGGATTGAAATTTACAGAAAAATCCACTTTCAATCTGGATGAAGAAAATGCCATATTCAAGGCAACCACATTACCTAGGCTGTTAAACAAAGGAGCACAAGAAATATAAAGGGTCAAAAATATGGACAGTTAAACAGCTCTAGGTTATAACAATATATAGACAGTGAATGTACCTGTTGCAAGTAATCCCATTCCAATGACAGCAATCTACAGTCTTGTTCCAAGAGGGAAGTGGTTTACCATTCTCTGTTTTAAGACCGGATTTGAAGCCTAGGAGGGCATTCCTGTCTGCTTTGCTACAGGACCTGATTGCAGCATTGGCCGTTGGAAGATACAACAGAAACAAAAGTTGTAAGAAAGCAAGCAATTGCTTGATCTGACGATCCATTGCCGGATCAGATTGAAGAAAATGTGTATACAAGACCTGGATTTTATAGGGCTAGGAAAGGCGAAGCTTAGCTGTCGCCCACCATGTAATAAACAAACAAAAAAAAGTCTTATTTCATACCTGCAACTTCCGGCTGATTAGATCCCGACTTGCATGCTGGGCGCAAGAATGAAACAAACACCCTGTTTACATAGCGCCTAGGGAATGGAGGAGGCCGCCGATAAACATTGACTTTAGATGGTCTCAAACATATTGCATGTGGCTACGTGTATCAGTAATACATTGTCGCCACGTTTGCGTCTTTAAAACTGCAAGAATCTGATGGTAAGGTTCCAAATAATCTTTCTAAATTTTTTTAAATCTTGGGAAAGCATTTCAAATGCACTTCAACAATCTTTTCATGAATTAACATGTGGCTAGCTATCTGACTAGTGATTCGATTTGCTGTGAAGTCTGCAGTTCTCATCGCTTCCTGATAATGGCTATCAAAAACATTGAAGCGGTTGGTCATTAGCATAGACCCCTAGACTAGAACCCCGCTTTGATACCAAATTGATGCAAACTAGAAGAAATAACCTTAAGCTTAAGCAAAGAAGTATCCTAAATTATAATGTTATGTTGTGTTGAATCCAGCCCTAGTCCGACCGCTAGGATTCGATGAGCAGATCAGAGGGACCAATTTTGTTGAACAGGAAGGAAAGGATGCATTCATCTACGAGTTCGAGTTCGAGTCCCTATGTCGGAGCCAGGTTCATGGGTTCCAGTTAGGCTGATCTATGTAGGCTTATTAGGGTATAGAAGTTGTCTATGTAGGCTTATTAGGGTCCAAGCTCTAGCTCTTGCCTCTTAGTTCAGAAGCACGATGATGCTGGAGGTGGGCGGCTAATATAAGGAAATGAATCTTCGTAAGAGTCTTAATAGGCTGCTAAAATACATGAAGCAGTTGTATTTCCTTCCAACAAGCTTCTCGAACCTTGCATACCATCACTAATTAGCCAAATGTGCCAGCCTCTCAGGCCTTTCAAAGATCATCAGCACACGGTAAGTTTACATGTACTTGCATTTCATCTCTAATGCTTTGCGTCCATGCTGTTTAGCGTAGGTGCAAGGCTTATTTTATTTTATACACAGAAATGTGCATTTACAAAACAAAAGTGAACATTTGAATAGGGTGCATTGCATTTAAGATTGATGGAGGAAGGAAGGAAGGAAGGAAAAATTTTTAACGTCCACGGAACCCAATCGGGTTATGGGACCAAGTACATAAGGGACCGAAGTCCTGGACCGAAGTCCAAACAAGAACATGGGCCGAAGCCCTTAAACCAAAGCACAACGTGAGCTAGAACACACCCATCCTGACCCGGATTAAAAACCACCTGGGAAAAAACCGTTGCCAGGATGACTATGGCTGCTCACCGATCCAAAAATCCATGCTGTTGCACAAGCAACAAGCATACCTTCATACCTCCAGCAGACAAGGCTTCACCAAGCAGCTCCGAACCGTAACCTCTTCACAACTGGGTGCTGGAAAACAGACGCCCCCAACGCCAATCGCCCAGACGCGCAGGGAAGGCGGCGCTCAGAAAAACCGCTCAGGGAAGTCGCCCATCGGAGGTGCCTCCTCACCTATCCTCCAGCCCTGCGCCAAGGCGCCAGCACCCAGGGTAAAATGTCCAGTTCATGTGGTAAGAATGCATGTTTATAAAAGCCAATATTTTGTCCTGTCGTTTTAATAAAGGTGATGTTTACTTGCAGATTAATCTATTGTCCCTTGGTATTGCAAGATGATTAATCTGTTGTCCCTTGGTATTGCAAGATGAGCAGCTTGGTAGATTGATATTTTCCTGCTTGGATTGGAACATAATGGATGATAGTTCTTGAATGTCATCTTGATCCTCATGTTGTTTTCTTGGCCCTATCAGGAATTTCTAGACTTGGGATTTCATTTCAAACTACTTTCAAAGTTGCATTTCAAAGTATTGCTTCATCCTTAACATTGCAGGCAAGGCTTTCGGATGAGGTTTTATCACTTGCAGACATCTCCATTAAGGAGACTATGTAGGTATTGACTTAATGCTCTCAAACAGTGGTATTCTTTTATTGCAGCTAAAGCTAATTGTTTTGATGCACATGCTTTTAGATCTAGAAGCTAACCATTGGATTCATAGTGTCATTGATCTAAAAGCTAAGTCTGATTGCAGGCAAGCATCTATACAAAATTCAAAGAGCTTTGTACACATAGGGCAAAGTGGGAGATCAGCTCAATGGAAAGATCGTGGTGCATCTATGCTTCTTGTTCGTTCCTTTACAATTATGAGCCCCAAACATAAAACGAAATGGAGGAATGCAGCATATCTACAAAAATACCTTAAAATAATTACTTCTAATAGAATTTCAACAGAAGACTGCGTTGTGATTGCATAAGGTGATCCATATGTTTGGATCAAGACATTGCTAGGCAAGGTAGACAAAACATAGAAAGCTAAAGTTTCCAGAAAGCCATGTTTTGAAAATGTTTATTTTCACCCAATACCTAGTAAACATAGCAAGTTGACGACGAATGTTAGTGGCAAATAGAGCTAAGAAAAGCAATAGATAAATGTTTCCATAATTATGTATGGTGTTTGGCTATGATTATTCTATTCTACATATGCTGTATGGATAGAAATGGAGATATGCAGACACCACCAATGCATACATTCAAGCTTCTCCAAGCTTAATAAAGGTTAAAGGCTTAACAAAGGTTAATTTTCAAGTACAAACTACGTCTGCTTAATGGACCTGAGCTTGCCAAGATGTTTCCCAATGTTGAGGCTTTCGCTACTTACAGGTCTAGGCATACTTTTGTCTCTACCTCCCCAACGGCTCCTATCTCCTGTCACATAGCAGCCACTTCATCGAACATCGTGTTGTATCATCCTCTTCCTCATATGCCTCTGCACTAGTTAATCAGCCAGTATTACCAGCTCGTGTGCCTTCTTCTCTAGCTACTTCTGCACCATCGCCTTCTTCGAGTGCATCTCCGTCCCAGTCTATATCAGTAGACCCTCTTAATAAGGATCAACACTCTCGTCTTCTGGACATTGCTCACAAGCAAGAATTATTGGAAGAAGGATGGTCTACTCCACGCTTGAAGAAGCTTGCACGTCGCAAAAATAGCTCGGCTCCTCAATCTACATTAGTTCACTCTGTAGCTCCAGTATCCGCTATGATTGTTATAGTGGATGTTCCTGATTCAGTGGCATTGAGACACCAGGGAGCAGATCAAGTTGTTGTTAATGATTCTATGGATGTGGAAGTTCGGCCTGGTTAAAGTAACTTTTCTATAAATATTATTATATACTATTCTTCTCTTTGTAGGAGAGGAAAATAGTGTGATTTGCATTATACTATCGTGCTTAGATGGGTGGCCATGCTCAGCTGGATCTGATTGTCCACTGGGTTTTTATTTCTGTCTCTGCATTGTATTATGTATTGTTATTAATAAAGTCTGACGTCCTTCAAAAAAAAAAAAAAAAAAAAAAAGGGTTAATGAACCTTACATGTACAATTTCTTGATGAATTAACCCTAAATGCTAGGGTTTAGAAAAGAGAAGTCATGCATACATTCAAGCTCCTTCAAGGTTAACAAAGGTTAACGGACCTTACATGTACAATTTCATGATGAATCAACCCTGCTTAGAAATGAGAACCCCTCTATCATATCTCAACATATAGGAAACTCAAACTTACAGGTTTCGAATACACCCATAAATGTACAGCTTGATCTTATAGACCGGACAACTTTGTTACTACCTCTTTTCTTCTCATAAGCATTAACAGAAATATTATCGAATATAAAAGAACCTTATTTTTTTACAAGCATTAAGAGAAATATTGTTAAACAAAAAATAACCTACCAACACCTTTAAAAACCCCCTTTAGTATTATATGTAAGTTTATGCCCCTCGTGTTTTGACTTTATGGTCACAATCTGATATTCTTTTGAATTGCTACAGTGTTCTCCAGAAAGTGCACGAGGCATGGTCTGCCAATCTGCCTGCCTGATACAGATGTGCTTGCCTTCGTGTGCCATGCCCCGAGCAAGACAATGGATCTGATTGTGGCATATACACTATATTGTATGCCAAGTATTTTCTCCAGGATTTCATTTTGAAGAAGCCCGAGGTACCCTATCCGAAGGCAGTTTCAGTCATATATTACAATATCCATTTATTTGTTTATGCCTGGCTCAAATTGACCTTGCATCCCGTGTCTTTTCCAGATAATCAGAAAATGGTTTAACATTTTCAGCTGTGGCCAATTGCAGAAAGTCCTTTTCCTTTATGCTATGTAAACTCCACCAGGCTATAGTCACAGGGCAAACGCCAAGGAAGACTCCAGCAAGGTCCACCTGAGCATCAGGCTGGGAACATGCTTGAAAATGCAGGCTGAAAACAGTATTTTCTTTTGCAAAAAAGTTGCAAGTCATTAGGCTGAAAACTTGTTTTGAAAACTGGAATAGAAGATGATTTCTTGCTCTTTTATCCAAACCTTCTTTTGTTATGAAGTGCAATTTCTTGGTTTGTTAAACCTTTTCCTGCTAAACCTTTTTTTGTTATGAAGAAATGTGTTGCAATTTCATCCGAAATGCCTGCTTATGAATGTTGATTTTAATCTGAGTTTTAAATGCTAGATCATGATCTAAATCTTTCTTTTAATTCATTTTAAAAACCATGATCTGATTTTAAACTGAGTTTTAGATGCCCAACAATGGTAGACTAGGACAATGCATGTCTAGGTTTAACCATTGGACATACATGTCCAGGTTTAACCATTGGACTAGTGGTTGTCTTTCCTTGACCTAGATTAACCATTGGACCAAGTATTAACCATCAAACATTGTCCAGGTTAACCATTGGACATACTTGTCCAGGTTAACCATGGGACATACTTGTCCAAGTTTACCATTAGACTTGCATGTCCAGGTTAACCATGGGACTTGCATGTCCAGGTTAACCATGGGACATGCTTGCCCAGGTTAACCATGGGACATGCTTGCCCAGATTAACCATTGGATATGCTTGTCCAGGTTAATTATTGGACAATTGTCCAGGTTCACCATGGGCCATACTTGTCCAGGTTGACTTACTTGTCTAGGTTAACCATTGGACATGCTTGTCCAGGTTAACCATGGGACATGCTTGTCCAGACCATGGGACATGCTTGTCCAGGTTAACCATAGGACATGCTTGTCCAAGTTAACAGTGGGCCATACTTGTCTAGGTTAACCGTGGGCCATACTTGTCTAGGTTAACCATGGGACATGCTTGTCAACGTTATCCATGGGACATACTTGTCCAGGTTAACCATGGGCCATACGTGTCTAGGTTAACAATGGGACCATGGAAATACTTGTCTAGGTTAACCTAGATATACTTGGGCCATACTTGTCCAGGTTAAGCATTGGACATGCTTGTCCAGGTTAACCATTGGACATGCTTGTCCAAGTTAACCATGGGCCATACTTGTCTAGGTTAACCATGGGACCATGGATATACTTGTCTAGGTTAACCTAGACATACTTGTTCAGGTTAACCATGGGCCATACTTGTCTAGGTTAACCATGGGAGATACTTGTCTAGGTTAACCATTGGACATACTTGTCCAGGTTAACAATGGGCTATACTTGTCTAGGTTAACCATGGGACATACTTGTCTACGTTAACCTAGACATGCTTGTCTAGGTTAACCATGGGACATACTTGTCCAGGTTAACCATGGGACTTGTCCAGGTTAACCATGGGACATACTTGTCCATGGCTCGAGGGTAGGTAAATGTCGTCTCGAGGGTAGGTAAATGTCAGCTCAAGTGTAGGTAAATTTCTCTAAAATCCTAAACCCCACTCTTCTATAAATAGTTCTAACCCGAAGCTAGTTTCCATCGTCCATGTTATGTATTAGTTTCTCTTTTCCATTCTTGCAATAGTTTTTGAGTGAACAACAGTTATGGAAGCTATGCTCCGACGTCTGAACCAGATCTAGGAGGAGCTCAGGATTCACAAGCTGCAAAATATGGAACTGGTTTTTACTAGTAAGGCCATGCTTTGTGCAACTTCTGTAGATTCTTTCTTTTCTAACTTGGTGTGGGGTTTCTATCGTGGCGTAGGAGCCGTCGAGAAAATGCTCGAGAAGGGAATCACTCGGATGCCCCCTCCTCCAAATGAGGAAGAGAACTACGAGACGACGCTCCAACAGATGAAGGTGTTGAAGAAGTACTTCATTGGTGAGAAGGCAATGAGGGCACTGCTGGAGGCCGATGAGTTGCCTCGAAGGATGAGAGTGCGTCTCGAGGAGATGGCCCAAGTATGGAAGCACCATAGAAAAGGCATGGTAAAGATGATACTGGACTCAAATATAATGTGGCCGGACATTTTAGACTTGGAGTTGTGGTTCAAGGGTGATGGCAAGGTTGAGGACTTGACGGTAGAAACCGTGAATCAAGCTCGAGAGGAATACAGAGAGTTGTTCGGGTGGTTCACAAGTACTCTTGGTTTCTTCATAGTCCTGTGGTTAAGATTGACACTTGGTTTTTTCATAGTCTAATCGTTAAGATTTACACTTGGTTTCTTTATAGTCTTGTGGTTAAGATTGATACTTGGTGGAGGAGTTATATGTATTTACTTAAAGTGTTTAACCTTCTTTGTCCATGTTAAAAATAATTGGACAAATTCGAGTGTTTTAGAATATCCATAAAATGTATATCTTGCATAATGTATTTTACCTAACCAATCGCGCTTTGTGATACTATATATATTACACGATGTATTTTGACTTAGATATAGGTGATGATGAACCAACATCTCGTGACTATGTTATGTATATAAGCCACTCCACTCGTTGATTAGAAAGCTTTTATTATAATTCTTTTATGATACACGACTTTTTAAAAAATGAATGTGGAAAGATGTGCCTACGCATGAAGCCATAGCAAGTACTTGACAATTAGACAAAGTTGCATTATTAGAGAATATCTAGGATCCAAATTTTTTTTCTTAAGAGGCCAACTGTGCAAGACAACATCAAAACTTCTCCTCGCATTTTACATGGCGAAATGAAGCTGCTTGCACCATATATAAATTATGACATTCAATGCAGCATTGTAAACATGCCAATTGTATTCATAAATCAGCTCCATGGGTTTGTACACCACCTTGACTACCAAATTAGGTCAAGCATACAACAACAAAGACCATATGGAAGCCACCTTATCGGGATTCTCTGTAAAGAATGTAGGTTTTTTTGCATTTTATAACCAAATGACTAATGAAGGTGCCATTTTTAGGATGTTTATGTTGTCCAATCCCATGATCAATCCCATGATCAGTTAATGAGGCACCAGCTTGATGTCTTAGCATAAACGTCTACAAAGGTATGACGGCCATGTAGACATCACTTTTCACAATAGGTATGACGGCCACGTAGACATCACTTTTCACAAAAAGGTGGCAGTTATATCATCGCATACTCTGGAGCAATATAGGTATTGATATGCGCAAGTACATATGTTTGACAAATGGAATTAATAAATAGATATGTTTGTAGAATGAGATAATTGTTTTTAAATTATTGTTACAAGAAACTTATCGCGGCGGCCAAGGCCGCCGCGAACGTTTCTCTTCCCCAACTCGTCTATACATGCTAGAACATGCAGAATTTGAACCTGCGTTTTGTTGCCTTGTGTTCGCGGCCATGAACCTGCATTTTGTTGTCTTGTGTTCGTGGCCATGCAGCAGTATTTATAGGGCTCCTTAAACCACAGAGGTTAGAATTCCCCATGCTCAAACACAGTTCAATTTTTGTATGTTTAGAACTTAGATTCTTTTGATTTAATGCAAAACATCTTTCTTAACGAATATTGAAGATAATGATGTTATTTCAAGGCTCTCAAAATGAGGTTCAAATTTTGTGATTCAATTTGCGTGCATTAGTTAGAAGTGTGTTTAAAAGCAAACATTTAAATAAAACTTCATTTAAACACCCGAATCTCTTCTGGTGAAGAACCATTCTTGAAATGTGAATGCAAGGTAAAAGACATTCTAGGTGGGTGAAATCAAGCAAAATCTAAGGTAAAAGAGGTAGAATGTGAGTTAAGAATCAAGAATGCAAGGTAAAATCGTTGCAATCGTTGTTGATCATTTTTATTTCAGAGGTAAACATTCAGTAAAAGAATTAGTGCCACGTGGCACGCTATCATTGGTTTCGTGGCCAGAATGCCTTTTACCTTGCATTTACATGAGAGCCAATCAAGGGCCCTATTCAAGGCAAAATCAGAATAAATATGAATAGTGGTGTAATGGGCTAGGTGGTCATGTTTCTTTCCCTAGCTGAAGTATTTTTACATTTTTAATGACAGCAAAAAATTAACCAACATATACAACACTGTGTATCATTCACGTGATTAAAGACAGATATGCCATGCGTCCTATTGAGCTGATAAACGATTCTCTAGGTTCGAGGTGTCTCCGACTGCAATAAATTCTGGCACCTCATTTTTACTATCTATTTACATGATTTCTATCAGGTTTGCAGATGGCAAGATGGCCCATAAATGCCTGAAAAATATAGATTCTCAGGTTCGTGCCTCATTCAAAGCAGTTGAAGCAAGTACCTTCTCAGGTACAAAATCTGTTAAAAAAGGGAAGATTGTCACAACCAAACATGCATGCATACATATTTTATGGGGAGAAACATAAGCTGAGGCCACACTTGATACTGTACACATGCAATGAAATTAGATTAATAGAAATACGTAACGATATGCTTTCAACCTCATCAATCAATAGTTTTCTAATGCTCATTTGTTCGAATGGTCATTCAGGATTCAAATGCATCATTCAGTCTATGCAATACCTTTTACTAGTTGTCAAATATTGAATTGGAAGGGTGCCTGCACTGATTGTAATCGCTTAACTTCAACAGGTACCATATCCAAATACTTCACAAGTGATTTACTGATACCCCTCCTAGTTCATCTCCTGTCCTTCATGTTTCATGATGCAGCAAGAGATATCAAAAGAGAATTAAGTAGGCACTAACAACAACCACCTGAGCCTGCTAAAGTGAGCTTAATTTTGGCAAAGCATGCTACATAATGTCCATCCCACATTATGATTTTACAGTCTTTAGCTCCATTGACAAACAGCAAGAAATATGTCACAAACTCAAACCTGCAACACACAGCTGATAGCTTGTGACTCTAGGAGACAAAATAAAACCTCACTGGTACAAACTATGGCTGGAACATCTTGGTGTGTTGAAATATGTCCAATTTTTTACTTAGAAATATGACTAGTTGAGCAATATTGCTCCAGCAAGAATTATCTTCCTTCCATCTGGCACATAAAAACTCTTCTAGCTCATGTCATCTGCATATGTATCTATTCAACTTTCTTGCATTTTTTGTGCCATCTTAATATTAAGCCTATAGACATGCAACTATGCATGACCTTTTGCTTCTTCAAAACAATCTCAATATTATCGAACTAGACTTTTAACCTTCAAAGAAGACCGTTAAGGCTAATATATGGAGTGTCAAAATGTGAAAGTGGGGCATAAGGTGAAGCCACTACATGCTTCCTTGATTGGAGAATTTTCCAAAAGCAATCATAAGCAGTCCTTCAAAATATTACCTCTCCCATTACTGGACGAATATTGGAGCAATTTACAACTTAGGATCTGAACAGATTTTAAAATGCATGTCTCTAGAAGGCACACCTATTCACCAATCGATTCATTGGTCTCATAGACTCGAGCACTCTGACATTTAAAACTAAAATAAAAATCGATAAAAGGGACAGCGAAACTATAAGAATGCATGCTTGAAATACAAAAACTGAAACTAACTCTGCATTGCTGCAAACATAAGGAGGCATGTGTACATAAATCTGCGTAGTAATCTCAGCCATCGATCAGCTACGTGCACTTCTTTTATCTTTGCCAGGTGGGCATAGAAATGTCACACCTGAAAAGAGGTGAACTAGCCTTCAAAAGTTCATCTTTGTTCTTATTTCAACAGATCTTCATCATCAATCAATGAGAACTCCTCAATCTTTTTAAGCGCTTGGTCATTTGTTTTCGACAGTTTAACTAGCTAGTCACAATGGAAAGAAAAGACTGTGGAACTTATAGACATCCCTATATGATAAGCAAAGTCGTTTTTCATCTGCCATGTTCCCAAATGCATCCTCCACAAACTGTTCTAAAAACAGCTCCTGACAAAACCATAACCCATTTCAGCCTCAAAATATATTTGTTCAACATAACCAAGGCCCCAAACCAGCAAGAATTATCTTCCTTCCATCTGGCACATAAAAACTCTTCTAGCTCATGTCATCTGCATATGTATCTATTCAACTTTCTTGCATTTTCTGTGCCATCTTATCAATTAGAAACTTCCAATTTTCAACAGAAAACACCTCCTTCACCCCGAACTTTGCCCAACATCCCTTATTCGCTCGTCACAAAAAGACACAAAAAGACACGTGGATCATGTAATAGCCATGCTAAGTAAGCTCCAAAGTTATAACTAGCTACCAACATAGACATGTAAATTACCTCGTGCAAACAATTCAATGATGCTTTATGTCCCATGTCAGCCTATTAATATCCATTAACATATAGGTTTACTTCTTCAAACACCCTAATAATCTGAAGATGCATACGAAAAACGTTAATATTTGCATCGATGGACATATCATCGTTCACTCATTTTGCCATGTAAAACGGATCATGATTCCAGGTGCTATGATCCTCAAAGGCCATGATTTCAATCATTCAGGAAAGGATGTGTATAGCATGTTAAGGCAACTGAATTGCATTGATATAAACTGCCATTGACTTACCAGTAACCAAGAAATTACATTACAACTCTGAAATATGTCTGGTAATTCAGTTGACGCAGTTGTGTCCTGTTTGAAAGGCTGTAAATGGCTTACAGTATTTAATGCAAATCTACTGAAGGTTCCATCCAATGGAAGTATAAAGTCCCAGCAAACAATAAGTTCAGCCCTTTATGTAAGACCATTTATCAAAGGAGTAAAAATAGTTCCAAACAAAACAGAGTTATGAGCCAACTTGCAAGATGTTCAATCACATCACCCGTGATATATCAAATTTGCAATCTTTTTCAAGATTCACAGCAAGACATATCTTACCTTTAAAAGCTATGTTAATGTTAACAAAATGCATAACAACTTCACATTCATGTTGACAGAATGCATAATAACTTCACATTGTTATTATCCTGAAGAAGAGTATTGCATGCAAATAGAGAAATTTAACACAAAAACCATTGACCATTATGTCAGATCCAACCTATTAACACCAGGTCAATTTCCCAAATAAAACAACACAAGCCCAAAAAGAGTTTATAATACCAGGAACGAAACCACATTGATATACTCCCTGTTTTCTATGTACTGTATAATACATAATAATTAAGGTTTTTTAAGACTCCCTCTAACCCCTGGAGGTTTTTTAAGGTTTCTCCACTGGCTCAATAGTACTGTGCAGGTTAGCAATCCTCTCTGCTTCAAAAGGAAGCTTGGGATGTCGAGCTTCATGGTGAATTTGCATACTTTTCACATCGGGAGCTGTTGCTTTACAAAATGGACATTCTAGCTTGGCATGTCCGCCCTTATCCTGACCTGTACGATCAGCAAGTCCGGCTTTTCCACCTCTGCGGTTTGTTGTTGCTGCATCAATCTTACTGGCAATTTCCTTCGCCATGACAGCTAAAATTAGCCTTTTGGAACCCTGTTCAACAGATTTTGATGCAGAGAAATCTGCACTTTTGAATTGGAATCACAAAGAGATGACCTGTGCACATGAACACATCTATAATACAGGGCAAGGAGGAATACTAAGTAGTTTTGCTAGGTTACCTTCTACCTAATCAAACCCATACAAAAAAAAAAATAAAGAAAGAAAAAAAAAGAGGGCGCCTCAAACGTACCTCGGAAACAAATGAGGAATGACAAATAGGATCTCTTAAAGAGTAAAACCCTGTCTTGGCGTATGATCTATGCCACAACCTTATGGCAGATGGCTGAGACGCCGTCTGCATCATCTCCTTTAAGATTTCTTTGCTTGTAAGCAATCTAAAATCCACAAAACTCTGATCTGGCGCATGATCTCCGCCTCAACCTTGAGCTAGATGGCCGAACTGCACCATCTCTTTTATGGTTGCTTTGCAAGTTTGTATCAGTGGCAGGGCATAAGACAAAAAATGTGCTCCTTGAAGCTCGTGCCCTGCAATATCTGCACATGACGGACCTCTGCTCCGGCAAGTCTGCCATACCCAGATCTTCCCCTGCTTTGTTTATCCCAAAACTCTCCTGCTTCTCCTGCCGAATCTGTTAAAACCTTCTGTTGCAAGAGGGATACACAATCTTAGAAGGACAATCAAAACCTTGACAGATTACCTTAGGCCTCTCAATCCGCATAATATTGTAAATGAAAGAAGATGGGGCTGAAGGAAACGTAGAAGACAGACCCTAGTATTGGTGGATGGCGCAAAGCGACTAGCAGCGAGAGCATCTTCGATTGTGCAAAAGAAGCAGGCAAAAACTCCACCGGAAACGGATCCGCCATAGCCAAGAGTAGATCCGCATCTGATCCGCCGATTATATAAGGGTGAGATTCGACTAGGACTTTAAAATATTTAATTTTAATTAATTGCCCAATATAATTTTGCCATGTCAAAAAATCGTTGTTGTGATTTATTCCACTTGAGTGGAAGTTAATTAAAAATACTTATGTGGCGTTGCCATGAGTTTTTTTTAAAGGACAGCCAATATTGGCTGGCCCTAAAAATAATATATGTGTCCCTTGCTCAAATATTGCCACGTGGATCTCTATTTTGTTTTTTTGTTCTATTTTTCTTTCTTGATTCTTTAATGTGTCCTACATGGATTTTTTATGTTTCATATCTGGAATCACCCGTAGAAATTGCTACTTAAATTAAGGAACTTTAATGCCACGTCATTAAAAAACGTTCACCGTAATGGAATCTCACCCTAAGATTCATCATTATGCAAAAAATGCAATTTTTCTCGCAGAGTCCCCTTTTTAATTGGTCTCATCCACGTGTCGTCACCTTAAAAAGTCATACACGTGTCGCCACCATAATTATTCCTGGGGAAAAAATATTACAATCAAACAGAAAATGTAACTGCCTTATATATGTTAAGATATATGTAAAATGAAAATGTTATTTAACTGAATGTGCGCATCACTTGGGTTAAAATGCCACTTATCTCCTCCGATGCTGCTTTGGCTAAACCTCAATTAGAAACTTTTTGAATAAGACCATTTGGTTCTAATGGAGAGACAAAATAGGGGCACTATCAATATTACAACTGCAACATTGCTTACCTGCAAAAGCCGATAAAACCCGGGCACAACTGCTTTGCATTCTAGATTGACATACATCAACGACCACAAGCAACTCAAGGAAAAAATATAATTCAGAGCCTTATCTTGCATCGATACCAAATCGATATGGAAGGCCAAGCTGACTCTATCTTGATTTGTCACCATCAATGGTGTAGGTTGTCAGCCAAATTGCAGGTCATAGCTTGACAATTGTATTATGACATGCCCTTTTGGATCATGTTGGTATTGCAGCTTGGGAATATCTTACTTTTAACCAGATTGGCACTTGCAACTTGGGTTGTTGGTAATTTAAGGGATGTTCCAAATAATTGATCAACAAATTAGTAATAGATGACATTATACAGCAAGTACTTGTTACAAAAAGGTATACAATACATGTAAAATTCATCTGTTCCTCCAATCATATGTATAGACCTGTTCAGCATAGCATTAGCTTACGAATCAGGAAAATAACAATGCAAAATCCCTACCCTTAAATGATTGTCCCAGCTTCCTGCACAGAGTATCATGGCAATTATGACATGTGCTAGGCATGAGTACAACATGTCCTTTGCAATTCTCAAATTTATTCCCTAGTTGTAATCATGTCCAAAAAGAACTTTGGCCATGGTACAAGTGTCGTAACTTATTGTGCTCAGTCCTTTTGTTCTTGCAGTGGATAAAGACGTTAGCATTTCTTCATCAAATCCAGTTTAAGCCTACACATAGTTGGAAGTCTAAACCTGCACAAATTATCGAAGTTCAATACATCAATTGAGGAAAGTAATAAAGTACTTATCAACTCCATCGTAATGGCTTATTATTATTTCTACAGTACAGTGCAATAGCGAAGAGAGACTGATGTTTTACCTGACCTGCAAATATTGGCATGACAAAATATCTTTGCTTCAGAATGATTGAACTCTCAATGTCTGCATGTCCAAATTGTCAATTTAAGGGTAAACTCTACATGCACATCAATAATGTTTTGAAGCACGTATGAAGCTGGAGTTCATCATAAATCCTGAAGTCTAGTAATTCTGTCTCATTTAAAATGACCATCCAGCTTCACTCTAACAGGTTGACCAAAGTATGCAAGAATGGATTTGTTTCTGCAGCAGAATGGATTTGTTTGTGCAGCATCTTAGCCACAGACTGTGAGCTTTAGAGAAGACAGATTGAGCTGGCACATAGGCTGAGCTTAAAGAACAAAATCTCGTCCCCGACAACCTCAAATATGTGGAAATTTCACCTGAAACATCACCGCAGTTTTTTGATAGATTTAGCTAGCGTTTCAGAAGGAAAACCAATATCAGAACTTTATTTTGCCTTCTTATTTGCTAAACCAGAACTTGAATCATCTTTATTTGACAACTTTCTTTGTTAACATACAAGTGCTCTACCTCATGTAAAGGCTCTAAGATGCAGAAGATGGCATGGCATGTTCAAGCAGTCCATGATTTCCTTCATTGGAAAAGAACATACATAAGGCTTCTCGCTCACCATAATCATAAGCTCCATTGGTATCTCCATAATAGTCTGTATTTACGAAACAAATTAAACAAGCTACCAGAATGAATGAAATGGGCTAAAGTTAAACTATGGAATTTTTATTCTCACGCTACCATATTCACATACCATATTCACATGCTCGTTTGTATATATCAGAGGTATAGCAAAATATACATCCTTGGCTTCTGAATGTCTAGAATATCTTTTGCAGCATAGACTCCTATTCTTCTTTGAATTGAATACCATATGCACGAACATGTCTCATATATCCCATATTTAAAAGTCTCACCGCATTCATGCAATCAGCAAAGCGGTGTCTTGTCTTCTTCTGGGAAAAACATTTATGGGACGCCAAACGATTCAAGACGTGGAGAAAGGCTTGTACAATAAGGAGACTTCCAGACGTGGAAGAAAATCTTTGCTCAATCTGCCTACCGACACCGATCCCAAGGCTCAAGGTGGATACATATCTCGAATTTCTGCGAAGTTTTTACGATAAGAGACATGTGCGAGAGACCACGCTTGCAAAGGCAAACGAAAAAATCGGGGGCCTTCAACTTCGAATGGTCCATCCGCATCCCATGTTGGACCTCGAAACACGAAAGACATCGAAGACATCATAAAGCGGTTAAAAATCTAACCCCCGCATAATCCTTTTTTTTTTTTCGATCGATGCCATATTCCTGGAAAGGGTTGGGTTTCTCAAATCGGCAAATAGAAAAACTCAAGGTTTAAAGAGAAATAATGCAAATATCTCTATGGTCATCGGCCATAAACCGGTGTAAACGACCTTCCTCAGGATGCTTAGTACAATCGATCAAGCATTTCAAAAACATATTTTTAGTCAATAGAATAGAACGTATGCATTGAGATAGGCTCAAGATTAGAAGAATTTCCATTTCGAATTTCAAAAGAGCTGTGTATTCTTCATGTGCAACACTTCCAAAGTTGGAATTAACTTGCAAACCCCATACTTGCATTGAAAATAAAATATCAAGTCATGGATAAACGAAACCAAAAACAACAAAAAGGGTCGCCAAGCGAAGCAGCAACAGTGAGATATGCGAAAGAAAAACCTTTCTGCTTTGCCGTTTCACAAGGAAAACCTTCTGCATCCCCGCTGCAGATAAACCTTCTTTCAACTCCGACTTCTGTTTTGCATGCCTAAGAGACTCTTTGGCAAACGATTATTCATTGCACACCTTTCTAAGAAAATACTCCAGTCGATTGTGCAAGATGGTTTGCGGTTGTTTCTCTTAGTCTCGCATGGCCGGAAGTGGCGCAGGCTAACTTGGGGCGGCCCAAACGAACCAGCAAGAAACCTAAAAAATGGAAGAATCAAAAAGGGGTGAAGCCGCCAAGGCACAAGGAAAACCAGAAGGAGATATAAATGGGAAACACAGGCAGAGAGATAGTCGGTGGGAGGGCAGAATCATGTAATGACTGTTGTTTCTAGTATCCCCATTTTTTTCTCGAAATCGACCAAAAAGGCATCCTATCAATCTGGACTCAAAATAATAACTACCTATTAGACGGCCCCAAATGAAAGTTGCGAAAACAAAATCTACGGCCTAGATGCTGTGCACACACTACATTTTGCTTTTATTACTATATATATTTATATTTATTACTATATATAGATGTAATGAAATTGTTAAAAGGTTAATATGATGTTCATAATGTGACTGTAATTGTAATGTGTCATATAATCAAAAGTCATAGGGTCAATGTCTCATGTTAGTGTCATGTCCTAATGGATTTTCATTTGCCCCTTTCATGTTGGAGTGCTTTATTTGGAAGGCACATAATTCTAAGATGTGGAAATATGTATTCCTAGGATGGGTCCTATGACAACATATATGTCGGCCGATAGTGAAGTGGTGTTCTCATTGAGCTTTGTAAAATCGTTGAGTACAAAATTGATACCCCTACTGGAGTAGAACTTTTGAAAAACTTGAAATTTGAGTGCTCCGAAACTAGACAATCATCGAGAGCATCAGGAACTAGGGAATACAAGATAAAAAATGATTTATCTGCCACTTGGTCTATGCAAAGGTGAGAAAACTGACGAACGCTTCTCATCAGGATAAAAAACCCTATCCTTTGGGTTTTCGAGGAAAACCTTAATGAGAGACGGCCACCAATGCTCTCGAAGGATGCTGCTAGCATATGTCCACCAAGAAGTGAGTTGATATGTCACACGATGGTGCTGACAATTGAGAGAACTGCGAGAAACTGACCTGCAATGAAAAGTCTAAAAAAGAGAATGACCCGTTAGAAAGTCAGAAGGCAAAGGCACGTGCTAAAGCCCAAAATATCAAGAATATAATAGCACTCGGAGGCTCCAGGGCCACACCGAGGAACAAACAACAGCCGACCAATCGGAACCATCGCGTGAAAGAATATCCGATTAGTGCTGCCTCGGAGGCTACAGCGCCACACCGAGGATAAAATGAATAGCAAATACTTACTCGGAGGCTACAGCGCCACGCCGAGAAAAAGAAACTATGGAGACAAAGCTGACGACCACAGAGCCACAACATAGAGGGAACCACACGCCTGTGAAAATGAATAATAAATACTGTCCGAGAAAAAATGAACAAGAAATAAAGTCATGGAGGCTACAGTCACGCTGAGAAAGAATGAAATGGTAAGAAGTCGCGAGAGCCACACCGAAAGCACAGAGGAGATCGAGGGCTGCAGGGCGACCTGAAATGTTCAGAAGATTTAACAGACTCCAAGAAGAACGAGATAATGAGTAGGCCTCAGAGGCTAAAGTGCCACACCGAGAAACTTGAAACATTGAAAGGAAACCACGGAAGACATAGAGGCTGCAGAGTGCCCCGAAAAATATGGAAACATAGACAGAGATGGTCATGGAATGGAAAGGTGTAAAGTGAAAATGAAACATGGATAAGATCAAATGCAGAAAAACCATCACGGGAGGGAGGGTGAGGGAAACTGGTAGGATAGAGAAGGAGGAAAAAACTAGCTCAAGAGAACGCCGATGAGGAAAAAATGAAAAGACGTTGAATAAATAGAGAGAGCGGAAAATGGGACGTCCCCATCCAAGGAATGTCGGTTCTATTGCTATCGCAATAGAACCGTGGCATTCCTAGGATGGGTCCTATGACAACATATATGTCGGCCGATAGAAGAGGAACAAATTTCAACATGGATAAAGAAAGAGAAGAAGCCAGAATGGAAACTGTTCGGAAGGAAAGAAGAAATGAGACTATAAGGGTCACTGGAATAAAAAGAAATAGAATGCACAGATAAGGCTGATGGAAAACATGGCAAAAGAGGAAGGGCCACAAAGCCTGAGGGTACATAGAGGATAAACCTAGACAAAGGAGAAAAGGAGGACACAATGTAACAATGTCGTGAAAGATGGAAGAGGAGCATAAAAATGAAGGAGAAGATGGAATAGTGCAGTAAGAGAGGAGGAAAAAGGAACAACAGTAAACAGAGCCATGAACATGACGACATCAACAGAGTAACAATGGCAAATGACTAATGCACCAATTACCTAATACACTAACAAAGATACATAAATTCGATCTATTCTGACTAGCAATAGGCAAGGAGCAAGAAGATAAAGAAATTAAGAAGAGATCGATGCCACTAAAGGAGTAATGTGCAACAAAACAACAAGCCAAGGGAAATCAATGAAGGGAACAGTGCATGCACAACCGAAAAGAGAATGCCATCAAATGGACCTGCTGAGATAATGAGGAGCATATAGCAAAAAAGGAGTGCAACCACTCATAATGGAGCAAGTCGACCCTAATAGAATAGATTGAAAATGTGAAATAAAGACAGGAAGAAAGGAGTCCACAAGAATCATTGAAACAAAATGAAACAAAATGCACAGATGAGGCTAATAGGACATATGGAGCAAGTGACACAAATCTAAGCATGGAGGCAAAGAAAGAGTCGGCGGAAGAACACAAAAACATAAAAACTGGATAAAAGGAGTACCTAAATGACAAAAAAACACCTAAAAATAAAGAGACCTATAGACAAACTTGAACAACTGGACTTGAAAATTGAAAAATCTGGAAAAATTTGAGCAACAAGCTAAACCGAGCAACAGACCCACAGGGACAATGGATTGGAAGAAGGCGATGGAATTTGAAGGGCTAGCTTAGGTAATGGTACAAAGAAGGCAAGATGAAAGTGCAAATGGAGCAAATGAAATGCCAAAAAATAAAAGAGTAAACGGAGCTAATAGGAAACAATGGGAACTTTCTGTGACAAAAAAGGGGGCCGTGGCAAAGTAGCAACTCAAAAAAGAAAGAAGCATAGATATAGGTGAAGTGACCAAGGGTACGAAAAAGCTAAGAAGCAAATAAATCACTCGCATTTGAAAGCATAGAATGTGGAAACAACATGGAGCAATGTAGCAACAAAGCAAAGCAAGTGGTTCAAAAGAAACGAAGATGCTTGGACAAAGACCAAAGAAGATCATAGAGCAAAAAAGGTTCAATCGAGGAACAACGAAAAATAAAGGCCCAAAAAAGGAAGGAGGAAAATGATGGGAACACTTGAGGGAAGAACAATTGATATGCGGTCTCTGGTGCACATAATGTAACGTACTCAAACAATTATACGTCAGTCAAAGAACACGAAACTTGACTACCCTAGATAGAAGATGAGACACATGAACAAGCACAAGACCAAAAAACCCTAAAAGACGTGAATGAAAAAGCTAAGTAAGGATCTGCACTCTAAAAGCTCAATAATAACACACCAACGCCACCTCGGATCAACTCAGTAGCAAGTGTGAGATAATAGAGAACAAGGCTAAAAGGAAATCCTAGAACGGGCTGGAGTAAGTGCAAGAAAAACTGGATCAAACATGCAGCTAGCTCAAATGGAGTAAACAACGACGTCATATCAATTATATAACCAAAGTCAACAACCAAGAAAAATAAACCATGACAACCTTACCATTTTACGAAAGCACAATACATAGGACGACCAACAAAAATGATGGGATGCGAAAAACAAGATGCAAATTTTCAACAAGCTAACACATGCACATGCATGCTAATGGCATCATAAAGAAGCGCAAACGTGGATAATATAGAATCCAATTAAAGAAATGACAGAAAGAGCAGCATGGTTGACGTTAGCGACGGAAAGTGCAAAACATGACATTACCTCGAAACTGCTAGGAAAAAAGGAGCCACGAATGTCCAATAGTTGTGCAAGGCCATATGAAGCATGCTCAACCTAAAATCGGATGCAAAGAACATGGAGCCGCAGGATAGGAGTATCCTAAATTAATGGACCAAATGAAGTTGGCTAGACCATGGGATTCAACGAACCAGTGACACAACTCATTAACATGTAGAAGAGTACTAAACAAAGTAAATACCAAAGAAGCGATGTGAACACGACCAAACATGTAAAACTAATGAATAACGTGATGAGACGAATAACATAAGTTGCTAAGAGACTACTAACATAAACAATTAATATGATAATTACAACAAGCACAACAACGTGATCATGAGACCAAAGATATGAAGGAATGAGAATCTAAGACAACCAAACCAATGAAAACACCACGAAAAAAGTAAAGGGACAAACCGAAGAGTGGAGAGGGACGAATCACATATGCAAAATGGACAAAATAACGAAGAGTGGAGAGAAACTACATATGTGAAATACAAAGTAAGGACAACAATGCACCCAAGCAAGGACTACTTTGGTCGGCATATCTTCTTTGGAAAAAAGGAGACATGTCTTCTTTTGGAAAAAGGAGACAAGGCTAGAGAAAACAGACATGTGCTCTCTAGGGGCAAGAGCACCTAATGAGCTATACTATAATCTCAAGAAAACGACGGTCATACCATATCTCAAGAAACTCAACAAAATATAGCAAATGGCGCAGCTTAACACGTGGACAATGGATCAGAAACTTAGAAGAGCTAGTTAAGGATGGTGCCAAAGGTTCCTTAGAAGAACGATAACTTTAGAAAACTTGCAAAAGAAAAAAGGGGATAATTGTGTCAAAAAGATACACTTTGCTGCGTAAAAACACAATGATAATATCAAACCTTCAAATTAATCATCTAGACTACTTGCAAAACATTAGAAGAAAGCACACACAATCTCTTACCATTCTAAATTCCTGCCCTACATGCAATGTCTTAGCATGCTACCTCGCTCAAAGACACATCCTCCAACCTGCCTACAACTTTCAAAATCTTTTCGTTATCGAATAAATTAAATGGGAATAATGAATTACAGATTAGATGGGAAGAACGAATTAAGGTTTGCTAAATGGAAATAATGACTTAAAGGATCAAGCTGGTCAAAAACGGTTTAATGTTAGATGGTTTATGAGCTGTAAGCAACCATAAAATACTAAAGATGAACTAACAAAAATGCACATGCAGACCATGCATCTTTGAACAAAGATAAAGCAATGGCTGTACATCTGCTTCAAAGGGTACTAGGTCAAGTTTCACAACTTTACAACTGCCTACTTACATCATCCCTGTTGTATGTCTATTACAAAGAATACAAAGTCAGATTTCACAACTTACAACTGTTTACTTACAGCATTCATGGACTAGGAACCTGTCAAAGTTCATATTTAGATTTGCCCAATTCCATGGAACACTTCTAGGAGAACCTTCTTGAACAAATATGCAGATTGGACCTCTTGGCAATGCAGAAGAGATGCCCAATACACTGTAATGAGCAAACTGCTTATGGGTGATACCACAGATTTAAATACCTCCATTGCCGGTACCCTTCTAAATACGCCTCAAACTAAGGCTACGCTGCAAGAAGTATCACTTTCCACTGGCATTAATTGGAACCATTGAGAATCAAGTTAGGCGAAAACTCTTGACATTGCTGCTGCTGTACCAGAAGTGAATCAAAAACAACTTCACGAGCATGACTACAAGGGAGTGAGAAATGTTGAAGGAAGCAACACACTTCTAAATGGAAATAATAACTCAAGGATCAATTTGGTCAAAAATATTTAATGTGAGATGGTTTATGAGCTGATGCAACCATAGAATACTGAAAATGAACTAACAAAAATGCAGATGCAGACCATGTATCTCCGAAGAAAGACAAGAAGCGACTGTACATCTGCTTCAAAGGACACTGGGACTGCCTACTTATGTCATACCTGTTGCACGTCTGCTTCCAAGAATATGAGGTTAGATTTTACAACAGTTATTTACAGCGTACATGGACTAGGAACCTGTCAAAAGGTTTTTAACACTTCCAGGAGACCTTTCTTGAACAGATATGCAGGTTGGAGCTCTTGGCAATGCAGAAGAGATGTGTAATACACTGCAATGACACTGCAGGCCCTGAAACTTCAAAAGACCAATCTCTACTACAATGGATGAAGAAATTTAATATAGACTGCTCAGTTTAAAGCATGATGTGTTCCACAAGGCCTCATGAGTATGCGTGCGTTCTAAAGATTCGAAACAATTGGGATATGCAATTGGAATCCCCAAGAACAAGACTCTAAAGGGCTGGAAGAAGGAAATCTGGTCTGTAAAAATGCCTGAGTTTGCATTAAGACAAAACCCCTCGGAAAATATTCAAAATGATACTATTCTTGATGTCTCAATAAGCAATTTCAATATGCAAGCTAAGAACAAAATACAACCCAATGTCCTTTCAATATGCAATATCAATATGCAAGCTAAGAATGAAATACAACCGAAAGTGAGTCTTGGACAAAATGCCACATGCTCATAGAGTCTGATCACATAGATGTTTCTACCAGCCCAATGCAAACTCAATACAAAATTCATGGTATTGTAGAAAAAAAGATACCCCATATGTCAAAGACAAGCAAACTTAGACGCCCCAACAAAATTGAGATGTTTGTTGTCCTCCTTCAAAAACTCCGATAAACATACTTATCTTAAACATACTTATCCTGTCCCTCGATGAAACAAGGCAGGGGCAAATAAGGGCTTCCAAGCAAGCCCAAGGCAGGCCGCAAAAGGCTACACACTATAGAAAACCCTCCATCCGCAACCTTAAAGCCATTGTAACAAAAAATATTGTAAAGATAATACACAAGACTCAATTTGGACTGTCCCTTAGACTCATGGAAAGGAGAGAATCGCAGGACAAGTGACTTAAGGAGAAAAAATATAAAGAGGTCGTGAACAATTAAGATGACGAGAAAAACTAAGAAACTCTAGGTGGTTCATACAAGGCTAAGAACAATATGACAATGAGTAAAACCAAGAGAGAATTGCGGAGTCAACAACAAGCTTCGATCATCGCGCCTTTGAGCAAAAATAATGAAACAAGCATGCGGATAAAGCGGCTTTTGGGTTCAAACCCTTAGCAAAATTCAAGAAATAGGAATTGCATGGCAAAAACGAATTGCACAAGACTTGGATATGGACCGCAGGTCAAGAATGCAAAGCTCAACGATTAAAAGCGAAGCTTGTTAAACAAACAAAAAGCAAAATGGCTTCGGTGCCTCCTTTCCGCTCACGGCCAGAGAAGAAATCTGTAGTGCTTTTGCCAAACCCGTAAACTCAAACCTTAAAACCTCGATTGGTAAGTCAGACTAGATCCTCGAAATGAACGGCCGTTGGCAAACAAAACAAATAATAGGGCTTTTTGTCAACACTATATGACGAAAAAATAATAATCGATCCCTAGCTATGAGAATGGAATGCGAAGAAATGGTGCAGACATGATTCTAGGGCAAAGATAGAGGTTCAACGGCTACCAATAGATCAAAGAGCAACGGAACAAAGAGCTTAAACTGAACCGACAGATAGAAAGAAACTGATAAATAAAACTCACCGGAACAGCTCTGTAAAAGCACGAAAAGCCTCTAACTATGAAACGATGAAGTAGCCGAGAGCTTGCACTTCGCATCCATATGCACAGGCCAAATACGGATTGAAGCTGTAGGGCAGTCGCTCACGACCCAAAATACCAAGAGTTGAATGAATTTGAGAGGCCGGAACCATAGCATCCATCCATCCCGTCAACTCCATACTGAAACGTTTTGAAGCCCAAAAGCTGTGGTTGATACCCATTAGCTCTGACGGCCAGAACCAAGAAGTCAAATCCAATACTAGGAAAGCAACGATCCATGTATGTAAGCCTGATAAAAAACAAATATTGGAGCAAGAACTGGTAAGTAAGGCTGATAAAAAACAAATATTGGAGCAAGAACGGTAAGGAAAACATAGAGAAATCCAAGCATGGCTAGGTAAGCAGAGTGGGAGGAATAGAAGCGAAACTGGTAGGATAGAGAAGGAGGAAAAAACTAGCTCAAGAGAACGCCGATGAGGAAAAAATGAAAAGAAGTTGAATAAATAGAGAGAGCGAAAAATGGGACGTCCCCATCCAAGGAATGTCAGTTCTATTGCTATCGCAATAGAACCGTGGCATTATAGAGTAGTTGACTACATCAATATGGCGAATATTGTAGCAGAAGCATTTACAAGTTTCCAACTTATGCCCAGAAATGTTGGGCGCCATAACTAGTAAACTATAGGCAAATCCAATCTTTAGGATATTCAATCACCTAACTGGGCTCAAATTTGACAAGAACTCTTTATCGTCTCAACAAGGAACTAGAAAGTCATAGACTATGGAATAATGCTAAGTGCAGCTTAGGCTAGGCAAAGGCTCTGAATTCAGGAAATTGAATGCTTAAGAGCTTGATAGAATGAATGAGGATTCATTTCCTTATATATTGAACAAAGGCACATTTCCCTGGAAGAATCTTTTGGCTACCGAAGTATCTAGATAAAAGGCAAACATGAGTGATAGGCTATATTCGGCTAAGAATAGGTAGCTTAGCCTTTCTGAGCTAGAAATCATCTGTGGAAATCGTTTCCGAAAAGAAAAGCTTTATGATTCAAAATTATTGGACGGCTGTAATGGGCGAGTTCTTGTTATCAGCTAGTTCTTTGTTTTATAAATTATTGCATAGGTAAAATAATTTATTCCATCAATATTCCATATAAGACATCCCCTTATATAAACTATTTCATATAAATCCTTGTTGAGTTTGAGACGTTCCCCCGAGGCGGCATAAAGCAGTAATATTCACACGGGGGGTTTACACAAACCATTAACACACAACTAACATTGTTAACACAAACCATTGCATTTGACACATTTAAATTTTTTTTTGAAAGATCACATTAACTAATATTAATCCAGAATAAATACAAGACGAGCGATATTAGGGTGCTCCTGCCCACACCAGAGCGAGCACCCACCTAGCATGTATACCTATCTACGACTCAAGCCACAAATCTGCCCAGAGTGTCTACAATGTGGAGGGTCCTTTCCCAAACAGCTGCCTTGAAGTGCTCTTTTCGAGGGGATGCCAAGTAAGATAGATACAGTTTATACCTCAACTGCGGGACCAAAGCCTCAGGCTGCATCTCTGCATTCCTGAACACCTTCATGCGTCGTCGCTTCCAAATGAGCCACAACAACCAGGCTTTACATAAACAGTGCCCGAGAGTCTCCCCTGTGACACTTATGCTCCTGAAGACACAAAATATCTGGATCCAACTTCCGAACAGCCAACGCCACTCTCGTTCTCTTCGCAGGTGACGAGCGCACCCCACGAACATTCCAGCTCACGATCTTTTTATCCATAACTACGACTGAGAAAAAGGATTCTTAGGATGCTTATTCTTCTGCCCTCGTCTTGTCGGTGAAGCCGGCCCCTGATCTGAGTCGTATGGAACAAGAGCGAGTGGGTTATCTGTGAGTGCAACCTCAGCATCCAAATCCACCTCGTCCGCCCACGAGCGTACCCGAGCCACCTTATCCAGTTCCATCCCCTCCGAGGAGGCTTGGGTGGATACAACATCAGAATCCGACGGCTGCACCAGCCGCTCCTCCACCAATCCCAGCCCATGCAGCCGGGTTGCCGCTGCCCGCCCGTTTAAAGCCCATTTGGATGTGAAGCAACCGGGCCACCATCTATGAAGATACCGATCCCCTGTCCCCACCGGGCGCTTGGCCTGGGCTCATTATCCGAGATAGACCGAAGTGACCTATCTGGCGCTGGAACCGGCTGGATCCTGGCTGGAAGAGCCTCCTCCACCAGATGAGTTTGGGACCGAACCTGGTCCCCACCCTGCGGAATCTCCCTTCTTGCCTCCCGTGAGGCCCCTGATACTGGCACGGGCCTGAACTCTGGAAGCGAGCCTGCGAAAGCCTGGAGAGCGGGAAACATTCTGTGGATCTCTGCCCCATTTAACAGTCTGAGGGGAAACCGAAAGTACCAGTTTCCGCTCCTAACAGTCACCGAAGGAGGCAGTGGACTATCCGCGGGTAAAGCCACACAGATCTTTGGCTCTCGAACTATGGAGTGCGCAATATGGCCGCCGACCCCATTAGCCATCGCAATCATGAACTCTGGCAACAACATATCCGCTGGGAGATCCATCACCTGAAACCTGATAGAACTAGTGCAAAACCAGCACAAACCCGCAAGATCGACTCAAGAGATAGAATAGAAGACAAGAACAAATCTATTGAGAAAGCAATAGGAAATACAATCTCTACTTCTGAGCATTGCATAGTACATAACGTACAATCAATATATACAACCGGTGAGACTAAGAATAGTAGTCTACCGTTTAACCACCGTCCACTAATTACGGCCTTTGATTTAGGGTTAGGTGCTTTCCGATCTTGACAAAGTCTTTTCTTCAGATATTTCAAAGACCTTCTCAAAGACTGTGTGCTAAGTCTTTGAACCATCTGCTTTGTTTCAAAGACATTAGGCTTAGTCAGCATATTTATATTCCAACACTCTCCCTTAAATGTTGCTGACTAAGCAGAAGAAAATCAGCTGAAACCAAGGTAATCCTTCTCTCCCTTCAGCTGCAATTTCTTCATGCCCAAGCTCTCCTTCACATTGACGAACTTAGATCCAACTAATGGTTTGGTAAAGCCATCAGCAAACTGATCCTGTGAGGAGCAATGAACAAGTTGAGAAGATCCCATTTGGATCTGCTCACGGACAAAACACAAGTGGGTGTCAAGGTGTTTTGTCTTTGGGTGGTACTTAGCATCCTTGGCAAGATGGATGGTACTTGTGTTGTCACACAATATAACAACCGAGGATGGAGCAGACATGATATTAGACTGTAATCCGGGAGCAAACATGACATTCCTCACCTTACTAACTACATCACGTCCATGCAATTGAAAAGCTACAATCCCCTTTCTTGTGATAGGAAGAGAATATCCATCACCCATCTTCACATCACCTCGTCCAGATCGAGGTTCAAGTTCAGAAAACATATCTGAATCTCCAGTAAGATGAACCGTGGCCCCTGAGTCCAAAATCCAAATCCTTCAGAAGGTCTTTGCTCTTTCTTCCGCAAGATTCAGATATTCAGCATCAAAAGTGGCACATGCAACAAAGACTTGTCTCTCCCTTTAGAGTTGGATCACTATGCTTCTTGTGTCACTATCCTTTGAGCTTTTCTTCTCCTTCTTACAATTCGAACTGTAGTGACCCTTTTCACCACAATTCCAAAGACTTGAACTCCTTGGATTTCTTACCTTCGACTTCACAGGTTTCGACTTCCTAGAGTCTTTGCTATCAAAGAAACTTCTTCTTGGTGTCGGCCGAGAAGTAGACACAAAATTAGCATGGTCCACTCTCCCATCCTTTGCTTCGCACCAACTCCTCTTGTTGCGCAATTAGAATGGTTACTTTGGCTATATCAATCTTCTCCTTGTACCTAATCTTGAAGAGATAATATCATCACGAAGGAGGAAGACCAACCAAGATATCTTGAATCACCGCTTTTCGACAAAGACTCCACCAGCAGCCATGTAATCCAAGCGCCATTGCTTCATCTGAGTAAGGTATGCTGTGACAGATTTGAAATCACCTAATTGGGCATGTCTCATTTTGTTCTGGATCAGCATTTGGGTAGCCATACCCTTGCTATCAAGAGACTTCTCCAAATGAGACCACATCTCCTTAAACTCAGTAAAATGGTTGATTTCATGACCAATTGTCTCTTCAGCCAACATTTTGACAAGAGCACAAGCTTTCTGGTTTACCCTGCCAGCATCTGCTGACTTGGTGCTGATAAAGTCTTTATCAAACACCGCTCCCATGTCACTAAATATCAAATAATTTACCATAAACTTCTTCCAAGTATGGTAATTATTATTAGTGAGCTTTGCATTCTGTGAGAACTTGAATGGATCCATGAATTTCTCCTGTTTTCAGCAGCCAAACAGATGGTTGAGAAAACAAATTCGTCACCAAACAAAGCACCCACTAGAAAAGTTAAATCTTGAATTTTGTCGCCAAAAAGTCTTGGAAAACTCGAATGTCACACCAGAACTTGCTGGAAAATCCGAATCTCTCTCCCAAAACACTTCCTCCAAGCCAAAAAACAAGAATCTTCTCCAATGCTACAAATGAGATATTCCACCACCAAATCTCAGCCAAAGAACTCCTGGAAACAATGGCCAATCCAATTTGGATGCTTTTCCAATAGCTTGCTCTATTCTCCCCTCAAGAAAGCGTCTGATACCATGATACCAAAATCTGATACCATGATAGAACTAGTGCAAAACCAGCACAAACCCGCAAGATCGACTCAAGAGATAGAATAGAAGACAAGAACAAATCTATTGAGAAAGCAATAGGAAATACAATCTCTACTTCTGAGCATTGCATAGTACATAACGTACAATCAATATATACAACCGGTGAGACTAAGAATAGTAGTCTACCGTTTAACCACCGGCCCACTAATTACTTGCTTGATTTAGGGGTGCTTTCGATCTTCGACAAAGTGTCGCCTTACGATATATTTCAAAGACCTTCTCAAAGACTGTTGTGTGCTAAGTGCTTGAACCATCATTTGTTTCAAACATTAGGCTTAGTCAGCATATTTATATTCCAACAAAACCAACACGGGATCTTCAGGGCCGGCAATGACCGAGCACTCACCCCAGGGGTGTAATGCTGGTAAATCAGGTAGTTCCCCCACATGAGGTCAACCCCTCTCGCCACTACCCTCTCCACTACCGGGGGCGCATCGAACATGAGGAGAAAAAAATTGTTCCCCAGGAACTTCACGGACTGAAACGGCGAGATCCCCAACCGCTTGAAGTGAGCTTGCAGCCACCCGCCAACTCTCCTGGTGTCCAGCACCCCCGTATAGTACACCAACACCACGCACGAGACTAGGTTAGAGATAGAGTTGAGATGCTGCTGATGATCTAACTCGACTATGGCTGCCGGAGGGCCAATGGGGTCCACCTGCAACTCCCTCCTGTTGTGCTGATTCAAGAAAGCCAAAGCCTCCTCCATCCCATAAGTGTCGGGTCGGCGTCCACGCAGTCTGGGATCCATTCTCGAGAACTGTAGGCGTGGCGGCTCACCGTGTCGTTAAATCCCGCCATGCGAGGTCCGCCGCCCTTGACTCCATGCCCCTCGGCCCATACGCCTCCCGGACTTGGGCGTCCCGTCCGGCGGCTTATCTCGCGGATCTTTGTGGCACACCACCACACCCATTGCCACAGGGCAAATCGCACACCGGATCTGCCACTACAAAAGGATCCTCCGGCAACGTCGAGACCGGCGAATTTGGACTGGCCAGCGGAGTTGCTGTCTCAAGTGGCGGCATGCTGCTCGGGACCTCAAATTCTGCTTCCCCCGCAGCCTGTGCACCCACTGCACACGGACTCCCAGCCTGAATGCCAACCTGCAGATTGAGTGGCGAGGATGCTCCCTGACCTGTGGGGGGATGAGTCACCGCCTCCCTCTCACCGACCTCCATAGGACCCTGCTGCACCAAATCCAAAAGAGGGCAGCCCGCCCCCTCCTTTCCTCCGATCTCCGTAGAGCCTTGCCCAGCCCCTGGTTGCAGCGCACAACCCAGGGGCCTTAAGGCTGTCTGCCCTACCTCTTCCCTCCTCAAAACCGTGGACACCTCAGCCCGATGGGCACCAGATTGAAGTGGCCCGCTACCTGCCTCAAGAGACCCGCTACCACCATCCACACCTGCCTCAAGTGATGAATTAACCAAATCCAGCACTGGAGCAATCGGATCTGTGGGCAACCTAAGCCCCAGCCCATCCGGCCGGCCCTGTGGCCCTGAAGCTGCCAAGCTCCTCCCCACGCCAACCACGTCACCTGCAGAAGAATCTGATGATAACAACAGCCCCATAGTTCGGCTCTGTAGTCCCGATGCTGCCAAATCCATCCCTACAGCCTGCCTTTCTGTCGTAAGAAGATCCGCTGAAGGTGGATTAGGCTTTTGGGTGGAAGATCCAACCCCACCTGCACGAAGTTCTGGGCACGCCGCCAGCAGCCTTGAACCCTTCTATGAACTGCCGATTGCATCTCCAGGGGGTCATTCCTCCCAATCCGGTTGTCTGCCATGCCTCCGGAGCTCGAATCGATCCAGCCGGTCACACCAGCACCTGCAGTTGCCGCCTTAGGTCCGCCACCGCCATCCTCAACCCCACCACTACGTTTTTCATTTGACACATTTGAATTAAAATCCCCCTTAAACCCCCTTTGGTTTGGGTGCATATTCACACGGGGGGTTACTTCAGACAACGAGAGCTGTCGGATGGGCATATTTGCCCTTTATTTTAAGATCTGGACCGTACAACCATCATTCAATTAATTTGGAATTATGTCTATTCCAAAATCGCGCCGTATAAGCATTTTATTGACCATTATATTGAATTAACCACACTTTTGCACTGTGTTCATTTTCGGGCTGGGAATATGCATTTTATGTAAAAATGCAAAGGCATTCAAATATTCGATGCAAATGACCCATATTATGACGTAATGTAGGCAGTTGAAAAAGCAGAAATTGCCTATTAATTCAAGACATTCACTTTGACGCGACAACGAAATCTAAACAATGAAATTGTAAAGCTTTACGAGTAAATAACAACAAGCAAGTTGCTACAAAACAGATTTTATGATTCAAATCGCGTGGCGCGATTTGCTTGGCATAAATAATGCATTACAATAGAACATAAACTACAAAAACTAATCGATTCATCGCCCTCGTGTCCGCAGGTCCCGAGATCCCAATAGAATCATGAACAAACCATGCTCGATTCCATATAAGATGGATTACAACATCAAAGGGATCAGGATAGAAGCGGACAGATTCATAGCAACGACATCAAGCCAGTCCCGTTCTATTTCTAGCTTCGCGGCACCTCGCAGAGGTCCGCATGGTTCATCTTGCGTAATAGAATGTGCCATAATAACAAGGAGAAGGCGGAGACCACCGTTTATTCTCGGGGGCTATTTCATGCATACCTATTTATACACACCAAAATTATTGACGGATATACCTACAAATTATTGCAAGTATAACAAAACCGCATTACCGTAATATAAAAAATAATACGCATTACGTAACCAATAATGCTGATAAAAGAACACAATATATATTCAAAACCTTTCAGATAAAGTATATTTCATATTCAAAACTTTTTGGAAAGTGTATTTCCTCGTATACATATATATCAAAAAGTTCCCTTTCTAGGACGATTTTCTCAAGTTCCCTGTCAATTTCCCCGTCCGATCAAGGTGTGGGTATAGTGTGTGTATCTCTTCGACCGCTTTTCCCGCTTATTTCTTGCGTGACACTAACAAAGCGAAGCAGAAGTCATCATTGTCAAAATCTTGAGGATGATAGGATGGCGGATTCAATGACTGCGGATGATTGAAGCAACACTTTAGAGCCGCCATCATCCACAATGATTATGCCTTCCTTATCCTCAACACCTAGGGCATCCATCATGTTGCGCAAGCATTTCACAAATATCTTTTTACCCGGTTCTTTTTAGGGTTTGTGAATGAAGCACATTTGCTTTGATCCCGGATGGACGCCCAATTTCTATTTAGCTTCGTGCACTACTACTTTCAAAACATCCTGTATATTTCTATGCTCCATGGATGACCAAATTGCACAAATCCAAACAGACCGGAAGGCCTGGTCCAACATCTCCTTCAGATAAGGGCGCTGGTAAACATATTTGGTAATGCGTGTCTCAAATGGTTGTTAGCGCATACCATGACTTTTCAAACGCTGCTTTTAGGTAACGCTCTACATAGCACACCATTCAAATCAAAGACCAAGACTTTTTGGGGAAGCCAAATCATTTCGTAAGGAGAACAATAACGTATGAGATGAAAGAAATGGAAAACAAAACGCCAGCGCCGATTTCATGAATGATGCATGTCAACATAATTCAAAAAGTATGCTCTAGGAAACTCCAAATCGCGCAAAGCGCGATTTCTATAAGCTTCTAGTTTGAAAAATGCATGGATATCAAAAAAGGAATATTGTCACGATACCTTTCGCCTTCATCATTCCCCTCGTGTTCTCTTCATCCCTTGCATCTTTATTCTGAATTGCCTCCTGGTCGCTAGAAGCACCAACCACATCGGTTGAGATCAGATAGTGTGAACTACGCTTGATAGTTCATTACTCTTTACGCTAACCCGCTAGTGTTATCGATTTGGAGTCCGCTTCATCATCAAGATTGTTATTATCATCATCCTTGGCATTGTCATACCGGGTCTATATTTTCGTGGCCAAGAATGTTCCGCGTGCATGTCGATAGGTACTTGGTGATCCGGGCTGCTCGTCCATGTCATCCATGAAGTTGGTGCCACGCAATGCCCGCCTCGGACTCTCCGCTCCTTAAGCAAATCTGAAGGTATTTCGCCCTTCGAGCTAGAAGCTTTGTTTTTGGCATTGCCGATTGGTCCCCTAGGGGCTTCCTCTAGTACTTTCTCAAAGAAGAGGTCCAAAAAATTTCTGGCTCGATCATCGGAGACGACGCTCTGGCATTTCCTTGCTAACTTCAAAGCTTCTCTACCGATGTAACCTCCAACGTGAAGTTCCCAGCAAGTTGTTCCCAATGGACAAAATGCTTCAATGAGATACTGGGAAAGATCCATAGAGAACCCGTTCTTGTTTAGCTTCCCCTTATGTGAAGTTAGGAGCTCATACTTAATGTGGCCCACAAGAACTGGGTCGTCCTCGTTTTCTTCCTCATCCTCCTCTTCCTCCTCTAACTCTTCCACGACCTTGACAGCCTTCCCCTTGTCTTCTTGCTCCAGATAGAAGACGTTTCGCAGGATGCGTTCATCTAACTGATAGCACTGCCATGCTAGTTTCTCTCCATCTGCTTTTCCCTTAAGCCTTTCATATTCCTTATCATCCATAATGGCTATCATAATAATAAGCACATGAGAAATTTTACTTGCTGTGCTGAAGTCACTGTCCTTGGTTTCATCTATGAGGATCGCCTGTCGTATGACTTTCACGCATTCTAAGTCATTTGCAGCACTTAGAGCATATGCATAGGACATGTCGGAGGGACATATAGTGACGATTGTGTAATGCATTTCTGTCGTGCAACCACTGCATATGTTGAAGAACGATATAGTCTTCAAGTGACCATCCGGGCGCCTCGACTATCAAGCACGAAGAGTGTGATATCATGAGGACCTTCACCCACTTCGGCAAGGCACACTTGAAACCAAAGGACACTTGATAAAAAAAAATGTGGATTCCGCCTCCCGGTCTCCTTCACCAACGCGACTTTTCGCTTCAAGTCGGATGCAACTTTTGTGTGAATTCCAATCGATCTTTGCAACGTTCTTCAACTTCGCCGCTTGACAAAGTCCTTGGACCAAAATACATACTTCTTTAGGTCGCCGTTGGAGACGTTATACTTTTTGCATTAGTCCTAACTCCGGCAAATCGACCACTCGATGTAAGCCTTTGCAATTCCTCACCAACCGCCTTCTTGAGCACTCTAATATTCTTCACTCGCGTGCATGCATCTTCAAAGGATTCCATAGCCTTTGTTCTTTGAGGTTTTTTTTGTAAAGGATTTCCTTTACGATTAACCTATCCAAGACCGAGATGAGTTCTTGATCTTCTAATCCCCTGGGCCTTCCTCATCTCTCAAGTAAAATCGATATCAAAAATTGATGTGTCAACAGGAGAAATCTTCCTTGTGAATCGGCAACTTCTTCTCCACGTAGGCGTCCCTGAATTCATTCCATTTCTCCCATACGGGATCTGAAGCAAAACTATCTTGCGTGCATCCTTGGGCACGCTTGGTTCTTCTAAGAAGATCACCCTTTTCATCTCCTTTTTTTTTTTTTCTTTGATCCGGGTGCTCTTGTTCTTGTTCTCGTACTATAGTCCGACTAAGTGTCCTTTCCAAAGAACTTGAATTCAGCCGCTTTTGGACCGGGCCCCGCGTCTGTAGGCATTGGCTTCCCATATTCAATCCATCGGTTCCGAGCATGCCGTTTGCTCTACATAGGGACCGCAAGGAATAACTTCGTTAGCTTTATAATCGTGAATTCAAACAATCCTTCTAGTTTATAATCGCCACCGCACGCGATTTCATATTAGAAGGCAAATCGCGCCAGCGCCGATTTGCCTTCGCTAAATAGCAAAGGGTTTTGAAATAGTAGATGGTTCTAGTCGAGTATAAGCAAATGGGCGCTGATTTTATATTAGAATACAAATTGCGCTGCGGGCTCAACTTGTATTCTAATATAAAATCGCCCAGCGCCGATTTGCTTACTTGACGGAAACGCCTACCATCCCAGAACCCATTGCCTTCTACTATGAAATCGCGCTGGCGCTGACATTTGGTAATATCTGAAAAATAAAAATGTGGGAAGAGAATTACCTTTTGTATAGGAAAGTTTTTCCCATGTCATTTAGGAGTCGCTTATTTCGCTAGTTCGCGGGTGTTGTTGACCCGCCAGAACCGGCGAGTTTAATACAGACTTTTATAGAACAACCGATTCCCAAAGATCTCGCGGCCTTCTTGATGAGAATCTTCGGGCCTCTATTGAATGCCGCCATCTATTATCATAAAATGTATGTCCGGGTTCTCGATGAAGTCCTCCAGCTTGCTCCGGATGATTACCTTTTTGTTCCGTATCGTAAAGGCACTACATCTGCAGGCATTGGCACCGCCCGGATTTTCGATCATGCCGCTCAATATCTCCAAGGAGTCTTTGCTTGTCATACCTTCTGCCGATATAAATAGCTTTAGTGGACTCAAAAGCCTGTCCACGTTATTTGGATGTGTGAAGCCGAGGCCCAAAGGATACTTGTCGGCATATTTCTTGCTTTGCTCATTGCCTCCAACCACCGCCTTGTCATCGCCACTTGTAAGGCCTCTTTGTCACTTCATGTAGTTTCCACCTAGAGCTAGCTTCTTCCTTGTCCTTCACCGCCCGTAGTAGACACGCCCCGAGGGCCTCGTGCTAATGGCTCGTCGAACAGTAGAAGCCCCTCGCATATTCTTCATAGAGTCAATGGCTCGCCACCGTCCCAAACAAATTTGAAGAGGTTATCGGCCATGTCGCCCGATCTTAAAGCGCTCTTTAAAAGAGCTCGCGACCGCGATCGATTGATCTTCTTTAGGCTTTTCTTATGTTTTTGGCCCACTTCAACTAGCAATGCAATGTAAAAGAATCGCCCCATGCTTCACATGTAATAAGAATTCCCCGCTTCTTCATTTGATCGGTCTCTCTTAACCTTGACATGAATATGAGGTCCGGTCTTCCCACCGCTTTGAATATCTCCACATACCATTCTCGACCCTCTATAAGATCTTCTTCGGACATGGAGGTTCTACCTGAGCCTTTATTATTCCGGATGTATCTTCTAACGCCAATACATGCCGCAGTCCAGAATAAGAACATCTTCTTTCCTCCTTTGCCTTTTCCTTTGATCAGAGGTCTCGCCTTGCTTGGTCCTCCCTCTTTTATTGTCTTTTGTGATCCCGTGAAAATACAAAGACATGGGTTAATCTTTTTATGCTCAAATAAATGCTTGCCGACACATATGCAACAAAACGCGGCTTGGCGCGATTTGAAAATGAATACACGGAAGTTCATTTAGTTTATTGGGGTCGAGCCAGCGCCGCGTTTGTCCCAAATAAATGCAACAAATACGCCATTGGCGCGTTTTAGAAGTGACCAAAGATAAAGAAACTAATGTAATGCCTAATTAAATCAAGGCGCAGGGGGCTTTTGTCCGAATCAAAATGCTCAGACACAACTAACTATAAAATGCAACTTAAAGAGTTGAATCTTCATCGAGGACACAACTAACTATAAAAACACAACTAGCTACCAATACTTTTTCAGCCTAAGTATACAAGCTTCAAGCACATACGTAATTAAAGTACACATTAAGCATTTGTTTCCATACATTTTGGGACATATGAACTCAAACATTAGAGGACACATGCTTCTTATTGGATAATAACTTTACGTAAAAACATCCTAAAAACCCTAACAAAAAAGGGACACGAGATCAATTACGTAACAAAAACGGATCAATTACCCGAGGCGCTTGTTGGATTTGTGCTTTCACGTGTTCAGCCAGCCTCCGTGCTTTGCATTTGTGCTTTGACCGTCGCCCACCTCTACCGGCGCCTGGCCGCGGCTGCGCGATCCTCTAGACGCCATTGAACCGCAAGTGCGGATAGTATGAGACTCGATTTTGGTTTAAACTTATATGTATGCGTTCATAATCTTGGCCGCCGATTTAAAACCGTGAATTCAAATTCGCGTCCTTTTAAATTTATACCGCCTTTAATTAACCGCCATCCGCCATTTACAAATTTAAAATTGTGTTTTACTTTTTAGTGCAATTTCAAGAACCATTAATTATTAATTTCAAGAAACGCATATGTGGCAATCTACTACCACCTAATCGGCCACCTACTATCGAGCCAAGATCATTCCTACTATCGAGCGCCCAAGATCATTCCTACTTTCGGAGCCCAAGAACAATCTTCTATCGAGCCCTACAATCCCATTCGATCGAGCCGCCTTCAATCCCATTCGATGTCCATGAACTATGGTGAGTGTGATTCCATTCCTAATGCATTCTCTTGTTCTCTATTTTTCGGCCCTCTATTTTTCCAATGAATTCTCGTTCTTTATCGATTAATGGGAGAAGAATGCTATCTTTTAACAAAGAAACTTGAAGCGCCGAGTAGGCTTATGTAAAATCAAGATCTGAATCCAAATTCAATGTGTCATGGTGTTCCTCTTGGAAACAGCTTTAGAAAGATTTCCATTATAAACCGCAATTATGAAGATGAGGCTCTTCCAAGAAGACATCCCTGGCGATCACGGTTGGTGAAAGTGTGGGCACATTTGTAGCATGGCCAAAAGAACGTCTCAAAAATGTATGTATATTTGGATATTCAAAAAAAAAAAGAATATATCATATCATCTCATGGATGTTGTGAACTTTGAATTCTGTGATGGTCTATAGCCAGTTTTATCAACCCCATGAAACTACACATTAATGAAAATATGTAGTTTCTTGGGGTTGGTCATACCGGGCCGGAGGGCATCACAGATTCAATGTTTTCGACATTGCATATAAAAAAAAAAACTAATAATGACGAAAAGTATAGTGCAAATTGCGCCAAAGCGAAGTTTGTATTCATATTCCAAAAAAGTTATGTACATTTCTTCTTCTGCAAAAATGCGCCAGGCGCGAATTCTTTCTATCTCTACAATATGTCAGACAGGCCCACTTCATCTGCCCAATCCCGCAAGAAGTCCCACCTGAACCACCCTGATATGACAGGATCCTCATCTTTCCTGAGGATGTCGAGTCTCCAAACCAGAGTGTTGTATCGATCCCTGATACTATAAATCAAATCCTTGTACTTATTTGTTGGCATGAGCCTTACTAAGAGCATGAGGAGTCTGATATGTCCATAGATGCGATGGAAGTGTACCCATGGCCCCTGATACAGGCTGTCTAATGGATTCTCCAACTCTCTTTGAACGTTTTGAACAGCACACTCAAGTAATATCTTGTACAGGGTCCAGAGTTGATGGTCGTCCAGGGAACTAGAACCAGCCAGTGTATTTGAACCAGCCAGTGTCCATGCATAAGGAAAATCCATGGCACTAGAACGAGAGAAAGTAATTAGCACAGATCTATTTCACACGCGCCTGGCGCGATTTGTATAGAGCCGTATGAAATTGAAATGCCAAACTAAAAACGCGCCTGGCGCGATTTGATTAACCTAGTGGAAAACGTAACCCAAAAATAGAAATGCGCCAAGCGCGATTTCTCCCATTCCAACATATTATTCTAACAAAATGCATAATGCAGAATGCAGAATGCAGAATTCAAAATATAAAGCCAGTATTAGTTCATTGTTTAGTTCATTGTTTTAGTTCATTATTTAGAGCAGATAGAGAAAGAGCTAGTGAAGATCTATGATCTATGATATCATAGATCATAGAGCAAGATCATAGAGCAGATATGATCTATGATCATTATTTACTTCATTATTTCAGATCATTAATTAGAACAGATAGAGGAAGAGCTCGTGAAATAGAATAACTTCATTATTTTAGATCATTAATTAGAACAGATAGAGGAATAGCTAGTGAAATAGAATAAGAGCAGATCATATAGGCAAGATCACAGAACAAGATCATAGAGCAGGATATTCTGATTCATGTCAATGTAACTGATTAACTGATTAAATTAACTGTGGTAAATATACTGATGCATGTAAAAGTAAATAACATGCTTTCTGTAAAATAACTAAAAGAATGAGAGATACTAACCTATTTGTGTTCTGTACCCGAGAATTGAGCCTTTGACTTCGAGCCGAAACCAAAAGATCAAAAACCAAAGTTGATTTGAGCCTTAAGAAGCCGAAAAAAGCAATAGCAAAATTTAGAAGCCGAGAAGCTTTAACACAAAAACCAAAGTTATTCAAAGTCGAGAGATTGTACAGAGTCAAAAAAAGCCAAAAACCGTAGACATTCTTGTCAGTAACATTCTTGTAATATATCCTACAAACCTTGGAGCCGAAAACACCTTTGAGCCGAAAACCCTAAAGCAGATGATTGTAGAAGCCGAAAAGCTCGAAAATTTGAGTTTAAAGCATATAGAAGCCGAGATTGAGTCGAGATTGATGCAGATAGAAGCCACAGAGATTGAACCACGTAAAAACCACGTAGATTGAAGCCGAGAAAAAGCACGAGATTGAAGCTACCGAGAAAACCACGAGAGATTGTGGAAGCAAAGCGAAGCGAAAAGCCAAAAGCGAAGCCGAAAAGCCGTAAAGCGAAAAGCCACGCCAGATTGAAGCGAAAGCAGTTCGAAAGCGAGCAGATAGATCGAAAGCGCACCAGAGGTCGAAGTTCGAAAGAGAGACAGAAAAGCTGGAAAAGTTGGAAAGGGATTGTAAACTGGAAATAATAACTGCCTTAAAAAATTTCGTACCGCGCCATAATAACTGCCGCGAACATTTATTGCAAGGGTTATATAAGTTATAAGATTTAAGGTTAATAGTTTTAAGGTTTATAAGTTAAGGTTATTAGTTAAGGTTAATATTTTTAAGTTCATAAATAAAGTTATAAGTTTAAAAATTTATGAATTTGAATTTAGAAGTTTTAAGTTTTAGAAGTTTTAGGCTAAGGTTATATTTATTGAAGGTTAGAAATTTTAACCTTAAAACTTCTAACCTTAAAAGTGCTAACCTAAAGCCTTAAAGTTGTTTTTAAGGTTACAACATTTAAGGTTATTATAAGTTAATATATTATAGGTTAACTTATTATTATTATAGATTAAGTTATTATAGGTTATTAAGGTTATTATTAAGGTTAACTTTCATTTAAGAACATGTTAGGGAGATGTTATTTGGATATGCTAACTTACTATAGGTTTTTATTCATTTTAGGTCAGAAGTTTTAACCTTAAAACTTCTAACCTTAAAAGTGCTAACCTAAAGCCTTAAAGTTGTTTTTAAGGTTACAACATTTAAGGTTATTATAAGTTAATATATTATAGGTTAACTTATTATTATTATAGATTAAGTTATTATAGGTTATTAAGGTTATTATTAAGGTTAACTTTCATTTAAGAACATGTTAGGGAGATGTTATTTGGATATGCTAACTTACTATAGGTTTTTATTCATTTTAGGTCAATGGCATGCAAAATGCTAAATCCCCCAAGGCCCCCAATGATGGTGATCAAGGCAAAGAAAAATCCCCAACTAATGAAGATGACAAAGATGATGGGAAAGGAAAGGAAAAGACCAGAAATGAAAAGGATGAAGATGACAAAGATGATGGCAAAGGAAAGGAAAAGACCTCAAATGAAAAGGATGATGCCACAGGAAAGGAAATTGTACTTTATACTAGGGTCGATTGGAAAAACAAAAGGTCAAGATCCCGCATGCATGCAAATGTAGAGGCGATGGGAGAAGGGATTATTGTTCTAGCAGATCCTATCAATGCAAAGAATGATGAAAGATTAGGGGAGGACAGGTTAGGTGTGGCAATCTCAAAATTATATGACAATTGGAAGGAAAAGGGTTCGTGCAAAACAAGAATGCCTAGCTTGTGTGAAGCAACTAGAGGTTCCAACTATTGTTGCATGGCCTAGGGACGATTCAACCGGAGGGGAACTACACGCTTCCTATAGATGTAGAACCATTGTCAATAATGTTCACACAAAGTAGCAAGAGGCCACTTCCAACTTTCAAACATTATCCCACCAAAAGATGTAAGTCGACATGATTGTTCTCCTGAAGCCCCGATGCGTTAGAGGAAGTGAATGTTGTTGGGCCTCCCATTAGAATGTTCACAATAGAAGAGATGGTGGTAGCAAGAGCTACATATCGTGAACATAAGTGTGATAGCAGGAGGAATTTCATGTACACCATATTTGGCTATGCAATTCGGGATGAAAGATCAAAGAAGAAAAGATTCCCATTGAATGGAAAGTGGATATGTTCAAAAGCATGGATGGCTATACATGGAATTCCAACCTCTTCTTGGCAATAACCGGCAAAAGAGACATGAAAATGGTAGTAAAATTGCATTGCATGGGAACACTGGCCTGGTAAGGCCTACCTCAAGAACTATAGCTGCAAAGGAAATATTTGAAAGATATGTGGATTTCAATGCAGAAAACATGCCACATAAGAGTAAGAAGGATGAACAGGGTAGAGTTATTGTTGAAAAGAGATTGCCATCCCATTGTACCCCGTAAGAGCATATTAGAGGAAATAAATGCATTGCTTGGCCTCTATATCCCAGCCCAGTTTTAGTAGGCTATGGAATAGGCATTTCAAGCATGTGACCATAGCAACTTCAAACAACTTTGCCAAGTGCAATTTATGTGCCAAGCTGAAGGAGACACTAGATAAGACTGTGCAACCAAGTCTAAGGGCAAAGATAAGGGAACATATGAAGGACCATATGACAGATCAACTATCATGTAGATCAACTTATTGGATGTGGAGGACCTTATCTGCAATGGAACCTAATAACTATCTATGTATTATACATGATAAAATGGACCAACGTAAGACTTGTCTTCCACAATTCAAGTACATTCCTAAGTCATGTGGAAGATCATACCCTTTGCGATTTCAATGATCAGGGCAATATTGCATGGGCAGCCTCGCACCTATTATGGCCATTTCAGTTTAGAGTTGTGGAGTGATGGTCCGTGATTTTCACATTGGGAGTATCATGAGGTGTTTAAGAAACTATGAGAAGGGTTACAATGGTCACCCTCAGGATCCTACAACTAGCCGTGCACTACATAGTGCATTGTTGGATGGAACCCCTAATAGTATTGAAAAGTTTAGCAAGGCAAGATTTAGGAGGAATGGACCTAATGAACATGTTGGAGCTTCAACATCTCGTGCTAAACCTCGAGATCCCCAGAAAGTTCCTCTTGCAACTAGATAATTGTGCTGGTCAAAATAAGAACAGTGGATGTTTTCTTTCCTATCCTACTTAACACCGTGGGTGTTTTTGAAAGAGTCAATTTGGGGTTCCTAATGCCCTGGACATACTCATGAGGATGTGGATGCATTGTTTGGAAAATATAGTCATGTATTGAGACAAAGCAGACAGCTTACCAACTTTCCTGTGCTATTGGAAATATTTCATGGATGTACAAATCCATCTCCTATAGGATCTATCATAGAAGAAGTGCCTGATTGGAAGAGTTTTGTGGATGGTTATGCTCTCGACATGGAAGGTCATTCTAGACCTCTTCAATTCACTTTTTGGTGAGAGAAGGGATTCCAATCATGCAATGGAAAATGAGACCTTCAGAGGAGAAGGAGAGAGGTGGGGCAGAAATTTGGCGCAGGGATGCAAATGGCAAGCCTATGATACCTCCCGTCAACCAAAAGCTCTAAAACCAACTGCTAAGTCAAGCAATTGGGATTGACTAAGGATGGCATCAATGACTACATCAAGCATTGGCAAACTAATTCGGATGACACAAATCGTGCATTGATAGATTATTGGAAGAAGGTGATCAACTTGTTGGATGAGGTAGACACATCCTCAAGAGCTGAAAAGAAGGGTGGTTCCCTAAAAGTAAGTGGAAAACATTAGCCGGTGTCTGACGAAGATGATGGTACCATTAGTAGCATTGTGAAGGCATATGCTCCTCCTCAATCGATAAACACTATGTTGGTCCTAAGAAGGATAGGCCAAAATATCTAGGCATGGATTCTTATGAACCTTCTAACGACGTGGAGTGCAACCAATTTGTAGTAGTAAAACCAACAGATCTAGAGACCTATCCAAAGGTGGTTGGGATGGACTATCTCGATATTTGCAAAGAAGAAGGTGATGTTAACTTCAATAAGGTGCGCTAGGGAATGGTGGTGTCCAAGACATCGGTTGAGTAATGTCACCGATAAAGAAAGATATTCGATTGTTGGACAAAGAGGTGGAGGAGAAATCCAAGTGATCCTGATCTTTGGCTAGACATTGAAACCGTATTGTACTCGTGGACTCCAAAAACTATTCCTAGTAAAACAGCGAGAGTTACAATACCTCAGGATGTAAGGAATAAGGTTCTCATATCCTTGGGGATGCTAGTGGAAAAATGAAAAACAATTACTATGTATCTTTTCTACAGTTAATAAAAGTTGTGTACTACTTGAGTTCCATGATATATGATTTTGTAATTTGAAGTTAAGGTGTGAGTTTATATTCCCGTGTGTGATTATATGTTAACGTCTATTCTAGTCTAAGGGCAACAAAGTTACTAAAACAGTGAATTTAACAAAGTTACTAAAAAAGTGCAATATAAAATTTATCCCAAAATTAAGACATAATCCCAATTTAATTGAATGATGGTTGTACATAGCGATCCTCGTTTGTGGGGTATGCATGTACAAGTTTTTGTATACTGTATATTAAGGTTTGCAAAATACTATAAGGTTTGAGAGAATGTACTTAATGGTGTTAATTTTGTAATGTATTATGAGGCTCTCGCTGCCCTACGTAACCCCCCGTGTGAATATGCACCGAAACCAAAGGGGGTTTAAGGGGGGTTTTAATTTAAATGTGTCAAATGCAATGGTTTGTGTTAACAATGTTAGTTGTGTGTTTATGGTTTGTGTTAACTAAATTTTTTTTTGGCCATATAGCTTTGGGTTAGGCAACCATTTATAATGGTAGAAAAGGCACAAGCTAGTCTCCTGTCTTTTAATACAAAATAAAAAGAGAATTATGAGACTAGGTAGGAACCGCAACAACTGCCGCTGAGTTGGGTTGCATCTTGAACCCTGGAATCCAAATATGCACTAAGGATTTAATATTTGAAGTATACTATGAATAACAGATAACCATCCTTTAAATATTTAAAAGCTCACCTTTTAGAAACTTCTTCAAATACATTAGCTTGAACATTAAAAGGCTCAACCGAGAAGATTAACTAATCTAGTAGGTTAACCAGCTGGAACAAAGGGTATAGCAAATTCACCAATAGCTATACTCACAGGGATGCTTCAAAGAGAATTTATATTTCAAGGCTTTACAATGAATCCGACCAAATACCATTGTCTCCTCATCTAAATTGATTGGTTGTGCTTCATGGTAACTGGTGGTGAGGTTTTGACAAGCATATAGCAGTCATCCCTTTACATACATGATAATAGAATAACAGATAATATGATAATGACTAGAGTTATATTTGTTAGTTTCAGATCAGATACACAGAATATTCAACAACACTTCTCAAATATAAGCCATAATCACATACAGTTTGATAACCGGAACCATATTCACAGTTTTAAAATTAAATAACCGAATACTTGATGGACTTATCTCTGAATAGCACAAAAGCAAGAACTCCAGGAGATCTTCTGGCAGACTAGGAAGGGTTCTTCACGATTCTTCAAGATCTTCAAAAAGATTCGGCATTTCCATTCAATCTACTCTTCTACTGCTCGGAATGCCTAACAGCCTATTGCCGGATACTCTAAACCGATGCCTTGAATGCTCTGGAAGGGCTAGCTGCTCTCCTATATCTGCTCCTCCATCTGGTCGACTGCCTCCTCAACTGAATCTGCTCCTGATCTGATCCTGAATGCCCTATCAGATCCAATCGGCCGCCCTCCTGCTCTGATGCCCAGTTCAATGGGGCAGCCATGAAATTAAAAGCCAATAACCCTAAAGAAATAGAAATAAAAATAAAAAGAAATCAAAATAAAAAAAAATAGAGGAATAAAAATAAAAGGGGGTAAACCATTGGGCATATGGAATTTAGACAATAAAAATGCGGAGTGCATTCTAGATATACTGATTAGTATGTCTCGCGTAATACGCCCATGAAATCATATGAAAACCATGCCAAAAAGCGTATAAAATCACAAAAAAAACCCCTGTTATAATGCTAGATATTGAACCTATTGTTATGCAATTTCTCCGCCGAGTTTTTAGGCATCCTAAGGTGTCAACGCACTATGGATTGCCCCAATGCCATATTTGATTATTTTGTGTGTTTCAAATTCTCTCACTATTCTTATCTTCTCTTTACATATCTTTGTATTCTCTCTCTGTTCTCTTGTCTCCTTATATTCTATGCAGACAATAAAAGTCAATTCAATTCTATTGTTTATATCTTTGTTTATCTGTCTGTCTGCCTGCCTGCTTGTCTGTCTGCCTGCCTGCCTATCTGTCTGTGTGTCTGTCTGTCTATCTGTCTGTCTTTGGGTAGCTAATCTTTTGAATTAGCAATTCGGAGGTTTTGTGTTCAAGTCTCTCTTGGGACATTTAGGGGATCGTCATATATCCTTATAGGATGTTGCCCTGCGTTATGACATAAAAGGTACTATCTCTATGTCTATTTGTTCTCGCTTGACATTATAGCAACTAGCCCAATGAGTTGTGATTTACCAAAGTACGCAAGGCTCGCTTAGCATGTAAGTGGATAGTATACAGAGGTGTGCCTAGTTATTCTTGGACATCCACCTATCGATATCATTTTTCGTTTGCTTAGCCTCATAACTACATTTTTGTAGGTTGTACTTTGTTTTTGTTTATTTTGGACTTACAAGCTCTATTCCTTATACCGTCCCATAGCCCTTTGAGGTTTTCGTGGACATCGAAATGTTATCCATCCATCTATCTTTATTCTCCCTCCATCTCTTCATTCTCTATATTCTCTATAGCATCAAACTGCAGCATGATCATAGAATCCTAAAAACCCTACTTAGGAGAAACATTATGTTTATGGTTAACATAATGGATTGCGTTAAACCAGATTCATATAAAAGGTGATGTATTAGTGTGCAAAACATAATGGATTGTGTTGAAACTAGGTTCATATAAAAGATCTTATATTAATGGGCTACAAAAAACAAGGCAGTGGTCTTAAGCCCTAAAAAATGTGTTAATAAATTAACATAAGCTACACCTCATAAATGGAGGAGCCAAGCTCTAAGATAACTAACGAGAGGGAGGCCAAATCAAGGTCACAAGGAGAGGGGGAGAGGGGGAAAGAGGGGAGGGAGGGAAGGAGTGAGGGAGGGGGAGAGAGAGATCCTATAAACGAGAAAAATAACCATAAGAAATGAATAATCAGGGCGGGAATGATTTGGATGCGAATGAAAAGAAACCCAAGAAGGAAGTCGAGGTCGGCAAAAACTGAGAGGTAGATTTTGACCTGAGGTATCAAAGTCGAAGTCAAACTCGAAGTCCATCTGTTGTCGAGTTTGAGAGATTCTGCACAACAATCCCCGCACAACCATCCTCACATAGCTCGAGCCAGACGAAAAATGACAGGGGAAAGTTAAGTATGGATCGAGATCGAGGTCTAAGGAAGGCAGAGTCGCAGACGCGGTCATGCCAAAACGGAGGCCGAGCATTAGAAATTTGAGAGGAGAAGAAGCTCAAATGCCAAGTTAGAAATGACATTCATCGTACGGATACCTTTGAGATGCCACCTTAAGAAACATAATGAAAATCCCAAAGACAACAACAGTATGTATGGTGAACAATCAAAGAACGTCTAAGATCACATCACATAATTCGCTCCTCCATTGCCATCGAGACCAAACAACCACAAAAACGAATATTTTCTAAAACATCCATGGACAATGCGATAAGCATGCCATCCAATAAAACGAGCTTGTTGAGTAGCACTTGGGCGAAAAAAAGGGCCCTATGAAACGCAAGGCGTCAAAGAGAATCAATTATAGTCGAGCCCCATCGTCTCCACCACATGTTGGCTAGCTATGAAAGGTCCCCCTACTGACCACGTCTAAAACCTCCGACAAACCAAAGCAATGTGTCTCACAACTAGGAAACCTTAAAAAACATGCAAATAAAACCATTGAGAGACTAAGGAGGGAATCTATGCAAAAGAATTGCAACCAAATGGTGGAGGAAAACGAGATAAACTTTGCAAATATTACCACCCCTACCATTAAAAATGCATGTTTCGATGGAAATTCACATAGGTCTAAAAAGATTCCTTGCGCGATAATTAAATATATATGTACAAGAAATTTATCGCGGCGGCCAAGGCCGCCGCGAACATTTCTCTTTTACAACCCATTTACTTGTTCAAATTATGTCTGTTCCAGCCCTCGATGAATGCAAATTGTGTGATTCTCTTCAATAACCGGCCGCCGCTCTTTAACGACCCATTTACTTGTTTGAATTATGGCCGCCGCTCTTTAACGACCCATTTACTTGTTCGAATTATTTCTGTTCTAGCAAGGGGAAAATAATCAAAACATATGTGAGACTTCAATCCATCATGTCTAATTCCGTTGTTAGCACATTAATCAAATTAAGGCTTAAATTGGTTGGTTGCTTGGTTTCAGTCCATTTTTATGGCAGTTTTGATAGTCTTATTCATGGCAATGGCACTCTGCGAGATACATTAAAGTAATCCCGATTGGTATCGCATGCAGTACTTTTGTTGTTTAAATTCTTACTATTACATAGATGACATCAATTTAAGGCCTAGCCATGATCTTGTTTTAGTTAAAGCGGAAAACAATTTGCGAGAGATTACGTGTTGTGCAATCTTTTGCCGGTTGGCCATCCATAACGCCGAATGACTAATGATTGTCGTATACCTTGTTCATCATTATCGACAGTACTTTTGAGCCCGGTTTCTTAGAACCTTGTCACGCCACTGTCTAACTTCTATCCTCATTCTTTCCGAAAAAATCACATTAGAAGTTCGAGTTAACTGGAATGAAAGTGCTCAAACGAGGTATGGCTTGCATCTTTTGCATTAGCTAAAGACAAATGTCAATTGGCAGGCAAATTCACCTGGATGCCAAGCTCGTATGTGAAGATAATCTTATGAATATTGTGAGGCATCAAAGCCTTAAAATGGCTGAAATTGCATTGCGATTAATCGGTCATGACAAACATCATAGGCCTAATATGATAGAAGTACTTCACCACCTTAATTCCATAGCGGGAAACTAATGCATAACCCTAGACTAGTAAAAATTTCAGCTCAAATATGGCATCCACAATGCTAATACGTGCAAAAGTCTTGTTCAAAATATTTTAAAGTTTCTACAATTCTTTTTTCGTGACTATTATTCTTTTTTCGTGACTATTTATAATAGATACTCTACATTGAAATTGAACAAAAAACTGAATTGAACTTCTGACTATGTGTGCAAAACGAAAAAGCTCGCATTTGGAACAATACTTCCAAATTTCGCAAAAGGGCATGGGGGTTCCGCGTTGTTGTCTCTTGCAGACTTGTATTCTTTGCTCCAAGTAAGGGCAGTATCTGCCTCAAAACCTTGGAAATAATACCTTGCTCTTATTAACTTCTTATTACAGACAGAAATCCAGGCATCCTTTGAAGTGCAGGAAAACCCATGGAAAAGTGTGTGTATCAACCTTGTTTCGGCAATAGTTTTTGCCATAAATCAGACAGTAAGAGTAAATACCATTTTATGATGAGCTAGAATTAGTGAGAACAATATAGGAAGAAGACGTACCTTGAACTTGTTTGTAGGATTTAAGATAGCCTTCATAAGATTAATGCGCATAAATAAGCTTCCAATAAAACCCTAGATTTGTTGAGCTAGGTACTAAATCGCGGTTTCCAATGCTGATTTGAAGACCACAAGAACTCGGCTACTCTAAATTTCTCCAGGTTGCATATTAACGAGAGGCTTGCTCACTAAATAGATGTTGTCAATATTTCTACAATCATTAATACCAAATTTTGATGCCGGAGTCTTTAGAAGCAAATTATCTTATGAGATTTGTGATGCTCTCATAGAATGAAAATAAAAAGAGAAGAGAGATGATTACCAGAAAACGTCAACGGCAAGCCACAAGAACAAATTTTAGGGTCGAATGAAAGATTAGGATGCAGGGATCGAGTTCCAGAACGAAACCATTGAAATCGTTGGAGATGCTCCTGCAGATGTTTGAGAAATCATTGTAGGTGCACCTGCAGATGTTTTAAGAAGCTATGGCGATGAACAAAGCTTCGAACACAGAAAAGCCATCGATGCAGCTCTTCAAAGCGGCGAAGCTACCAATGGGATCAGAAACATACCTTATCTGACGCTGAAGAATATCGCATGCTCAAAGAAAATAGAGGAAGAAAATTTAGGTCTTTTATAGGTGCCCAAGAATCGAATAAAAATCGCAGGCTTTGCTTCCAAGCAAAGCTTCCACTGGAAAATCAAAACCTAGCGCTTTAATATAAGACGAAATAGTCTGGCCATGCCAGAACAGGAGGTATTAAGAGCGGAACAGTTTAGATTTAAAGAGCAAAACCCACCTATAGATGAAGGTCCAGGTAACAGCGGAATAGACATGCCTGCTCCAAATTAGAAGAGCTCCAAAGTTAATATCGGTGAGCGGCCGCTCTAGCTCGCACAGCGGATCCACGAAAGGATCTACCGCAATTCCGGAAGGAACATGGTGCAGAACATGGCCATTTTTTCATTTTTCTTCTTTTTCTTACAGCCCCTATTTTTTCCTTCCGGAAATACGTGTCGAATCTAGGAAGAGGCATCAACGCCGAATATGCCTAAAGAATCTTTCCCATAATAATTATACATGTATTGATAAGGATCATAAGGATATCTGTAGGGCTAAAAATTAACGTGCCCCAATAACACCAGTTCTATAGCAAATTCAAGTGATTAAAAGTTCGATGTTGCTTTCCTCCTAATTCTTATTGTGTGTTAGAAATAACAATTTCAATGGCAATAAAACCAATGGATAATGATTCTATGTCACCCCCTAAAACCAATGGATAATGATTCTATGTCACCCCCTCGAACCCTGAGAAACCTAAAACAAAATGGAAGTCGGTAATAATCCGGATTAGATGAGGATGATGGCAATAAGAGAAGAATAGTTAAGCGAATGTCTTGGAACTCTAAAGAAGGTTCTAAAGGTTAAGCACCCCACAAATTAGTTGGAACTAAGAAACATGGGGATGGTGTATAACATTTAAGTCTAAGGAACAAAAAATGGCATCTTAAAAACCTTGAAAAGAACCCAATCGAACATATATGGCCTATCTTAAAAGGTGAGCACCCCTAAAAGGGGGATGCCACCATTGTTGGGTTAATAAACCCCATTAGTGCAAAAATAGATGAGAGGGTAAAGAAGAGAACCCAAGACCCCAGCCAATTCGATGGCTAAGCAGCGATCCGCTCTAGATGCCATAAATGATAAAAGAAAAAGAGCAAGCTAAAATCATCCCTACCATAACTTATGAAGAATGAGAAATAAAAACTCCAGTGGGCACCCATCCATGATACGCTAATATCGAAACCATAAATGAGAAGGGGAGAGAACAAGCTAAAACAAGTTGGTTTGAAAATGCAACAGGAGGGACTTGAACCTAAGCCTAGGCCACCAAACACAATTGAAGCTCACAGAATCGATTCCTGCCAAACAGTCGATTCCGGCCAGGCCTGTGTGTGTTAGGTTTGTGTTCAATTCTAAATGTGGGCGAGAGCGGTAAGCCCATTGCTAGCCAGATCAATTGAAGCTCACAGATTAAAGATCCTAGATTCAATGTGAACTTTTGGCAAGTACAACCAGCTGCCTTTTAAATTTGGGCCAGAGCTAGCGGGATGCTTTGGCCAGGCGTGAAGGCGCTCAGAATCTATGCGTGCTCATATCTAATCGTTCCAATTTTTCCAATTTCGTCTGCTCATATCTAATCGTTCCATTTTTCCCAATGGCTAAAAGAAACTCTATCTGATGGCTATGCTAATTTTAAACCAAAAAATTTCAACAGAACGGCAGAAACAGTCATTGGGAAACTTGCTCCCTCCAGGGTTTTCCAATTTCGTCTGCTCATATCTAATCGTTCCATTTTTTCCAATGGCTAAAAGAAACTCTATCGGACGGCTATGCTAATTTTAAACCCAAAAATTCCAACGGAACGGCAGAAACAGTACTTGGTCTAACCATGATCCAATGGAAACAACATAGTTATGTGCTAGGGAACCCACGGGTAGGAGACGGTTTTCAGCGAGAAACTGGCAGGCGGCGTCGCCGAGAGGGGTGTTAGCCTCGAGAGGCGCCGCCGCCTGCGAGTTTCCCGCCGGAAACCGTCGACGACCCGTGCGTTACCGCACATGATCCACCGGTAGGTGGGAATTTCGTTCGCTGGTTTTCCCCTGTTCTTCACTGATTTGTTCGATTTCAGCTCATCAGGCTTAGATCTTAGTAGATTCTCAGTTCGATTTTGTTTGATTTCAGCTCGCGAAAGCTTAAAACTAAGAAAATGAAAACATCGCTGAAAACTTAGAAAATGAAGAGATGCAAGATCTTAAAACTTAAAAAATGAAGAGAAGGAATGGCAGAGCGAAATGCCTAAAATTTTAAGCAGATCTAGTGTTAAACCCATTTCTCTTGTTTCAAGCCTTAAGAACAGTGAAACCCTGATTTCTCCTCTGATTTCTCCTGTTTCAAGCCTTAAAAATAGTGAAACCCTAATTTCTCCTCTGGTTTCTCCTGTTTCAAGCCTTAAGAACAGTGAAACCTTGAAGATTTAATCAGTACAGAGCAAGAAAATGCGGATTGAAGTGAAAAAGTCCTCATATTGAAATAGAACTCGCTACTTTTTTTCAACACATCTCGACAGGCTGCTTGCCATCGTCGGATTTGAGCGCTACTAAACCCTTCTTGTGCGCCTGATCTGCAAGAGAAACCACTGTCTGCCATGTCCAATACTGTTTGCCACTGCTTGACCTCTGCTCGCCATCACCGGAAATGGGCGCACGAGCCTCTCCCTGCAAGAGAAATAGAAATCTTCATCTAACGAAGGCAGTGCTATAGCGACGCCGCCTGGAAACCGTAATTCAAAGATTATCAAAAATCAATTTACAGGGTAATCAACAGAAATTCACACCTACCGGTGGTTTACGAAAAACTAAAATTTGCCCGATGCCATGGCTGACCAGCAGCAGCCAATTCGCAACAAGCGATTTGTAGCAAGCAAAGCTTGCTCCAGCCTGCATAAGATGGAAATCAGCCCCTGGCTTTCCCATCTATGCCAGATTAGAAGGGAAATTGAGGGAGAAATCGGGAGTGTTTACGAAGAGCCCAATCGTTGAGAATAGTGATAGCCTAAAAGAGCTCCCAGCTAAACATGAAACCCAACTAGCACCAGCCAATTCGATGGCTGAGAATGGGTCTGCTCGCAAAACTGCTATCGCGCTCATATTGACCATTCCTCTTCTCCGTTCTCCATCAATTCATGCAAGAAAACCTGACAACTGGGGACAAAATCCGGCCAGAAGGTTGGATTGTGGAAAATGCCTGGGTGAAATCCTACCTAACCAGATCGAATTGGGGACGTCAACAATGTTCTCTGCAAAAAAAAAACTTCTGCAACAATGTTCTCTGCCAAAGACTCCACAGATACATTTCTAAACCTGTTTGCATGAAAAAATGCCTATCAGAGAGAAGGAAATAGCAAAGGGATGATCCACGATGCCTATAGAAGATCCATCATCCACAGAAGAGAGTCGCCATCTACTTTGATGATTCCTTTCTGCAGCTGCCCCACTTGAATCTCCAAAGCAAAGACACCAGAAGAGACCATACCCAAATCACGACTAAATCCAAATCAGGAGAACATAATTTCAAGAGCAGAGCCTTGCTATAAGATCAGTAACATACCAAGACTTCAAGCGAATATATAAGCAATTGCCCAAAAAGCAGAATTCTTTTCCTTACACAGAATGATCCATCCATCTTAAAACTAAAACTCAATTGCCCACCTCGATTCAAACGCATAAAATTAAAACTCAATTGATCATCTCAAGTCAAATCCATACTAGATCTATAGGACACTAAACATGCTTAATACCGAACATGCCTAATCCATATGTTCAAACCATTACCAAGAGTCTAATTTCCAAATCCACAACACAATCTTGTGCATAAAAAAGTTCTAAGATCCAAAGTTCCAAAATCCACACCATTGCGTCCCATGCATGAAAAAGTCCTAGATATGAGAAATACTAACCAGACATAAAGAAATCATGTAGATGTTGGATCCGGGCAGAATTGGATAAAGAAGGGACATGGCTTTAGGAGGAGGGTGCGGCTGATAAAGCTCAAGAAGGGATTAGAAAAAGGTTGGCGAGGAATAAGGGTTTGCCCAATGCTACTATACTGCTATGAGAAGAACGCCGAATGAGGAAAAACACGAAAAGACCGAATATATATCGCTCGCCCTAGATATATACTCAAAACTTTTTCTGACATGTGCTTGTAAGTCCCTAATTTTTATAGTCACCAATGCCAAATGTTCTTGTGGAAATTGTATTAGAGAATATTTTAGCAAAGACAAATGTTCAAACCACATTGCTTATCATGTTCTTTAATGATTATCTATCACGTTTTTTGAAGATTATCTTCCCCTCTCAAGGCACTAGAAGATGAAAATTTCTTACCAAGTTTATAATAGAATGTCTCATATTGTCAAGGAAAATAAAATAGAAATATTTTTCCTCCCTCAACTCCTCTGCAAAAAGAACACCACTTCCATAGCCAGGGAATTGAATCTCGGTCAGTACATTGGGTGAGTACTATAATACCACTACACCTGCTATTTATATAATGAAAGCACGGTGAAAGAAATGTAGAACTATAATAGTCTATAGGAGACAGTTCAAGGCTTGGAAGTTTATCCCACATGAGGTGACTTCGAGAGAATTGTGGAGAATTGTCAACCTCAATCGCATGTATTACACATGAGATTAACGCATGCCTAAACCTTCAAATTAGTCCCTATAGCAGAAGGATCGTCTATATATGTAAGCATTGGAAGGAACATCTACATCAGGCTTGTCGGCACTCCTAGAGAAGTATAGCACCGTTGATTTATGATGTGGGTACCTAGACCATAAATTGAGATTTGCCAATGTGTTATTAATATTGTTTAATTACTTAAGACATTCTTGCATCATATGATTGATATTGTTTTTGATAACATACTAAAAAAAAATTAAGACATTCTTGCACTATATGATTGATATTGTTTTCGATAATATACTCAAAAAACTACCAGCAGAAAGTAGCAATTCTATGGATCAGCCTTGCACGATATGTAATAGTGGTGCAATGGGAGTGCTTTTCCTCAGAACTTCTAGCACTGTTACTCATTACACATTAACACATATTACTCCAACACCTTGTATGTGAGATAATCGCTCAATCCTGTAATCGCTCAATCCTGACCATTGATTATGTGAATATTCCATGTCATATTCCCAATGCACAAAATGTGGCCTTCCCTTGCAAGTCAAGATGGGGTCAAACCCCAATTTCCACGTCATCCTAAGGTGCACTACAACGTATTCCATCCAAGTCAACCAAGTACATACACACCGATTTCAATAACACATCTCAATATCAAGCATGAAGAGGGGCGTCAGTGTCACTACTCCAAAAACATGAAGAGGAAGCATGGGGATTTGAACCCCCTGCCCAAAAGGCATTTCCAGAAAACCTCAAGATAAAAACCTTAAGACAACCTGTTAAAGCCAAATAGAAGCACACTCTGCAACAGGGGCTCTTCCTGAGGCTGGCATGCCTCCAAGAACATCTAGGCGGCTGAAGGAATACAGCTTAAGGAAAAAAGGGCTTAATCAGAGCAAGCAGATCGGATTGAAGATTTCGGTTATGGCGGAAGCTTCCATTGCCACACAAAATCCATACTCCAGACCTTCTTGCACCTAAACCTCTGCAAAAACAAAAAATGAGAATGTTTGTGAAGAAAGAAACACACACCGAAGATGCTTTTGGCTGTGCCCTGTCGGATTTTGCATGACTGCTTCTGCCTCTGTGCCCTGAACCGCTGCCAGATTAACTCTGTTGAATATGCCGCTGCCAGATTAACTCTGCCAAGCAGCCGCTGAACTTTGGCATCGCCAAGCAGCTGCCCATCTGCCAAATAAACCCTCCCATCGCAAGGAGGCCCCCATCGAAAGAAACTGCCCCTGCTCTGTTCCGTCGCCTCCACGCACCCACGAAGCCATCGCCAGAATAGCACTTCTAAAAATGACAATCCTTCGACCTAACCCAATCGACCACTGCAATCCCAAAACCCATTTACTGACGTCACCATTATAACATTTTCACCTACGAATACATCCCAAAACCTTACAAAATCTTAGGTTATTCCATGCCCAAACAACAATTGCAGAACTTAATTACTATTGACATCCTGAGTTATCAGGGGAAATATTTTTCCGGCATAGCCGGACATACATTTACTAGTAAAAACTTGAAAGGAAAAAGGAGGACAATCATTAGTGGCTTCAATGAATGAAATAACACTGGCAAAGAGAGAATTTTTCAATGATTATTTACAATCTATTATTTATTTATTTTTTGTTTAAATTCAATGATTATTTACAATCTATTATTATTCTCAAGTACTTCTATATATTCTTTTTTAAAATGTTTCGCGATATTTCCAATATGTAGATATTAGAGATCTTCTTAGGTGATCTGGTAAGTATTGGATTTGTGTTGAAGTTACCATTTCTCTTTGTAGTGTACATGACTTAAGCAACATAGGATGAAATCAAAAGTATACTTACCTCTTAGATGTTTACAATATAAAAGAAATGTAATTGCAATCATTAAGATATTCGCAATATGTTTTACTGACGTTCAAAATGTGTGCAAGAAATCAAATTGAGTTGAGTGTGATATGTGTTTGGAACAGTCACATTGCTTACATATAAAAGTAGAAGCAAAGTAGAAGCAAGCAGGTTATTTGCAATATGTTTTCAGTTCAAAATGTTTGGAGAAATCAAATGACTGTAATATGTGTTTGCAAGTATCACATTGCTTGAGATAAAAAAACAAGGTGCTGCGCACGGAGGGTTGCCCTCCATGGCCGGAGAGTGAAATGGCTTAAGTTGTAGTTGTAGACAATAGAGTGTTTGAATCGAAATTGCTATTTTAAAACATTCACATTTTGTGAAGGTGATAGTTCGCATTTGTATTACTAAGTTCTGCTTAGGTGTTGAGGTGTTGTTGGAGTAGGATGCAGTTGGACATATAAGGTAGAATTACCCTATATTTCCAAAAATTATCCCAAGAAGCTAGATTCTCCAAGATTCTATGTGATTTTATGAGACTTAACAAGATTCCATGAAGGCTTCCCCGAATTCCCTTAGGTTCTCCAAGATATTATGTATATTGCCATAGATTGACTTAGATTCTCTTAAATTTTATGAGATACCTTTAGGTTCGCTTACATTCTTTTAGATTTTGTAAGATTTTCTTAGATTTTATGAAGGTTGTAAGAATTTGTGCATTAGAATGAAGTGATAGTTGTTGCATGTTGATGTGGTAGTTAAAATTGTTGCATGTTGATGTGTTAGTTACGATTGTTGCATGTCGATGTGGGAAGGGTTGCGATTAGTTTTATATGAAATTTATGCATGGAATTCAAGCACCATTAGGTTGATGCACAGGTAAGAGACCATGTGAGAAGAGTTCATGGTTTATTAAGTATATTTGTTCTATCTATAATAATGTGTGAGAATAGTGGGGTGGGTAGTTGTTTGTCTATCATTAATGTTTCTTCAAGTTTCATGATGCAAATGGAAGGAAGGAAGGAAGAAATGTAAGTGGGCCAAAAGAGTGTACATTAAGACGTTTTTTATGGTTCATGGTTATAGTGAAGGTTGTTTATTGTTTAAAGCAGTATTAAATAACCTAAGGTGACTATTCATGGCTGTAAAAATTCCACGATTATGCTCAGAAAACCCAAGGTAATTATTTATGATCTTAGAAATTCGATCATTGAGTAAATAGGTGGGTCGCCGCTAGGAGATCTAGCTGTTGTTTAGGGTTTATTATTCGAAATTATATTGTTCTTGTGATGCAAGTGCAAGTAACGATCCAAAGAGATTTATTTTAGATGTAACGGGGCATAAGTTGCAGAATATGCAATGCTCAGCAGCATCTCTCCATGTGGGGCTCCAATAACTAAACTCTATCCCCAAATAACATGCATGACCACAGGGAAAATGAGTCCAACAATAACTAGTCACCCTAAATTTGCCAACTTAGATGCATTTCAATTTGATCTCAAACCCTGGATAAGTTACATAGAACAATATCTTCGCCCATATAGTAATGCATGTCAAAAGAAAAGTCTGAGCTCAAGAAACATGCATGACCGTGGGAGACAAAACACCTAGTTTATTCAACTGCATCACCTCCATAAATTCCAAATCATTACCGTAGCCGCCGGGAGCGAGTCTGGAATCGGCGACCCACTTTCAGGCCGCCACAACATGACAACTAGGAGGATGACCTGATGCTTATTTGCAGCTGACTGCTTGAGCGAAATCCTTGAGCCGTTTTACTTTCCGGAGGCGGAAGCATGCGACCTAGTTGCCATGTTGTACATCATATTAGAGTTAACTATTGCAATCTCTAAAACAATATACCTGGAATTGCAAGTTTTTTCCATGGAATGGAAACGCTTCATTCTTATATGGGTCCCATAGCTCTATGAATTTTGAAATCTGCGGAGTCATCTCTAATCTGCAATCATGGGCATCGAATATGCTAAGCCTTTTAATTTTTTATTTAAGCAATACCTAGACTGGTATTCTGGACAGAAAAAGATATACTTTCCAAACATGAATTGTATTCATGGTTTGTCGGGTATATTGTTCGATAGATGAAAGCTATTCGATTAGCAAGCAATAATTTGATTCGGAAAAATAGGATGTGATCCTTTCTGAAACACCATTTTCTATAATACCATGCACAGCATAGATGTTTGACAAGAGCACAAAAGATGCATTGTCTAAAGGTTCCAACTTCAAAATATGTTCTACTGTATATTCAGCTATCTCAATCTCCTCGTGAATTCTGCATGCACCAAGTAGACATTTCCATATTTCAACATTTGCTTCAATTGGCATTGACTTGGTAAAGTCATAATCCTCAAGAAGATCAACCATACAGGCAAAATGCCGCACCGTTAAGCCAATTCCATAATTTTGGGTACTCAAAATGAAGTAAAAACACCCTTCATTCACCAGAGATGCATGACTGCATGCAAATAATACAGAAACTAATGTAATGTCATCTGGTTCTATATTGTCTTTCTGCATTTTCCAGAAGAGCTCAAAAACCTTGCTACCATTTCCATACTGAGCAAATCCAGCAATAACTGCATTCCAAGAAATAATATTATATGATGGCATTGTTTGGAAATGTTCCCATGCAGCTTGAGTGCTTCCACACTTCACAAACATGTCAATAAGAGCATTGCATATCACCATGTCTAACTCCCATCCAACTGCATTTATCATGGCATGTAGTTCTTTACCTACATCCAAAGCTGCGAGGCAACTGCATGCATCAAGCACATGCAGGATAGTGATTTTATCATAACATTCCAGGAAACTACATTTCTTAAGGATATACCAGAAAATACTGTGCATGCATTTTGTATGCAGCCACATTTAGCATACATGTCAATAATGGTGTTTTCAACAAGAATATCTGATTCAGTTGCAGCTTTCAATAGAAGCCTTGCATGCACAAACTTCCCACGCTCAAAGGCGAATGTCAGCGTACAAGCAGTTAAAATACTGATGAAGGTGACTTGATTACTTACACCGTCATCTTGCATCTGATCAAAAAGTTGGAGGACTTGCCTTCCATCCCCATGTTGTGCATATCCTCCTATCAATGCACTCCAAGAAACCACATCTTGTATAGCCAGTTTTTCAAATATTTGCTGTGCGTCATCTATTGAGCCACATTTAGAATACATATCAACAAGAGCACTTCCTATATAGACATCTATTGGACATTCTTCCCGCAGCACGGCAGCATGAAGGCGCTTTCCTTCTCCGAAAGCTTCTAAAACAGTGCATGCTCAGAACATTGACAAATGTAGTGTTATCAGATTCTATGCCTTCATTCAGCATTTTATGATATAGTTCCAGGGCCTTCTCAGCATTGCCTTGCTGAACATTGCCTCCAATTATTGTATTCCATGTAACGGCATTGCGCACCGGTGAATTTTCAAATAATAAACAGACATCTTCTATGCTCCCAAATCTTGTATATGCCGACAAAATTGCATTCCATGAAACAACATTTTGCATAGGCATCCTATCAAATACTTGACGTGCCTCTTCAATGCTAGCACATTTGGCATACATATCAACAAGTGCGTTTCCCAGGGTAACATCAAATTCACATTCAGTTCCCATTATCTGAGTGTGCACAAATTTTCCAACTTCTCGTGACTATATACTAGCACATAGATTCAGAATGCTGAGAAATGTCACCTTATCTACTTTCATATTCTGTTGCATTTCCTTGCTGAACATGACCAGAAATCATGGAATTCCATAGCACAATGTCTTTTACTGAAGATTTTTCAAACACTATACATGCATGATCTAGATTTCCGCATTTGGCATACATGTTAACAAGGGTGCTGGTGACAAAGGTGTCAGATTCATATCCATTTGAAGAGCGTGTATGTGCTTCCCTAACTGCCCAGATGTTATTAGGGCACAAGCATCTAAAAGATTAAGATAAGTGCTTTTATCTGGCTTTACAAGTTGACATTGCATGTGCCTGAAAAGAGCAATTGCTTCTTTACTATTGTGATGTTGTAAATACAGCGCAATAATTACATTCCATGATACAGAATCTTGTCCCTGCATCCTGTCAAATACTCCCAGAGCATTCTCATTGCTTCCACACTTGGCATACATGTTAATTAGTGTATTGCACAAACTAGTATCGGTAATATATTCACTCTTCAAAACAATGGCATGTATCCACTTTCTTAATTCCAGAGCCAGGATACGTATGCAAGCGGTCAAGATGCAAATGAAAGTTACCTGATTTGCTTTTGAACCATGCTGTTGCATTCGACCAAAGACGTTCAGAGCTTCCCTACAATCACCCTTTTGGGCATATCCTGAAATTACTGTAGTCCTGAGCGTGCATGTGCTTCTGCTCATCTGATCGTCGAGAGTGCACGAAAAAAAAAAGACCTCTCCGGTTAGCCGGTTTCGAGAGCGGCTGCCCACCAACAGAAGTGACCGAGAGTTTACAGCCAATCATAAGTTTGGAGCAGTCACCAGCATATCCTAGGGATATTCTAGCATATACCTAGGATATGCCAAAAGCCCACATAAACAAGGGTTTGCCCCCCTAGGGGCAACCCAAAAATAGAAGCAAGCAGTTTCCTAATCCATGCATTTGGAATCTACAGAGCTTTATTTTTGTTTTTCAAAACTACTTGCCGTAAGGTTTAGAATCTTTACAGAGCTTTCTTTTTGCTTTTCAGAAGTACTTGCGATAAGGTTGGGACATTTACAAACTACAGGGGTCAGGAACTACAGGGGTCAGGGACTGCTAAGAAGTGCGTACGATTTAGGCTTCAGAATTTTGATATACTCTGTATGCTAAACTCTAGAATAAGATTTATCTACTATGGACATTTAAGTGCATTGCATTGTTTTAGACTTGAGACAAATGGGCCATGGGGCTCAAGCCCATCTTAAAACTGTAGATAGAATTTTATTTTCGTTGCATTACATAGGCAACCTGCTACCTGCAGGCCGGAAGAGGAGTGCCACATAACCCATTGTTATTTGCAAATGCAGATACTGGAAAGCTATTCAGCACACCTCCTTGAGGTATTTGTCCACTCAAGTGGTTGTTTGATACATTGAAACTTGTCAATTGAGTCAAGTTCACAAATGAAGCTGGTATTTCTCCATAGAACTGATTTCTAGACAAGTCCAATGTCTGAAATTCATCCATCCTTATGCCTATAAAACCTGGTATCTTTCCTTTGATCTTGTTTCCTGCCAAAGATAAGTACCGCAAAGGGCTGAAAGCATCTGCACCAGCATCTGGTCGATCTCCAGTATATTCTACGCTCGTGAACTCGTTCTCCGATAAATCTATTGTGGACACAAAACCTTGATCTACAGACCAATCTACAGTGAAATTAAATCTGATGGTGCCCTGCAACTTGTTGCCATGAAGGTCAAGGAAGGAAGAAGGAGGTATCATAGCAATTTCAGATACAAACTGATTATTTGAGAGATTTATAGAGTGTATTGCCTTTGATGCATTCACTACCCATGCTGGGATTTTTCCTGTAAGCTGGTTATTTTGAAGGAACAAAGTATATAAGTTAGCAGGTGCTGATATCATGTCTGGAAGAGGACCACTTAGCTTGTTGTCCGATATGATCATGCTAGACAAGCTGGATAATTTGCCAAAAGATGCTGGAATGCTGCCAGTGAGACTGTTGTTTGAGAGATCTAGTCCATCCAAGCTACGAAGATTACCAATCTCTGCTGGTATTTGACCTGAAAGTTGATTGGACGGCATGTTCAAAGATAAGAGATTTTGAAGCTTACCTAATTCTGAAGGAATATTTCCAGTTAGCTTATTGTTCCCCAGATAAATATTGGTCAGTTTTGCCAGGTTACCTAGGCCTTTTGGAATTCCACCTGAGAAAGAGTTGTAGGAGAAATCCACAATTTCTAACTGAGAACATCTTCCAATAGAATCAGGAATGTTGCCACTCATTCCAGTGCTAGCTATTGATAAAGTTTTTAACTTGGTGAGTCTACCAAGGTCAGGTAAACTTCCTGCCAGATTTTTTGAGCCAGTGATTTGTAGGATCTCTAAGTTATATAAATTGGTAAAGCTTCTCGGAAAGCCGCCAGTTAAGTTTAAGCTTCCAAACGTGATTTCACGTAGTTTAGCCAAGTTACCAAAAGACTCAGGAATTACACCACCTAGAGTACCACTGAGACGAAGATATTGCAGGTCTGATAATTCACCAAGCCATGAAGGAACAGAGCCTACAAAACTATTTCCTCCTCCCAGATCTAACATCTGCAGCTTGGAAAGCTTAGAAAGAGAGGAGGGTATTTCTCCATTTAGTGAGCATCTGTCAAGACTAAGTTCTATCAAATTTGAAAGACCTCCAAAACATGCTGAAACGCTTCCTGTTAAATGTTGGTTACCACCAAGATTTAAGTACTGAAGCTTTGTCAGATTACAAAGCTGAGCGGGGATTCTTTGGCCAAAATTGTTCCCACTTAAGTCAAGATGGATTAGATTAGAGAGTTTACCAAGCTGGTCAGGGATCTTCCCATTCAAAGCCTGGAATGAAAGATCAAGGTGAGTTAACTTTGACAAATCGGCTAAACAGCGTGGTATGACACCAGAAACAGAGGTAGATGACATAGATATGTAGTTCAGATTCTTAAGGCGACATAGAACGTCTAGATTTCCTTCTAAATCCTCATTTCGTCCCAAGTCTAGAGCTTCGAGCTTAGTGAAATTGCCCAATTCTGGTGGTAGAGAATTCCAAATGTTACTGGATCTGAGATAAAGGAATCTAAGCTGTGGAAGTTGAGTCAGTGCAACTGGGAAGCTTTGAGATAATCTAATAGTTGATAGATCGAGGAGCTGCAAAGATTGGAGGCGTGGAAGGTATTTTGTGACTGGATTGAAATTTACAGAAAAATCCACTTTCAATCTGGATGAAGAAAATGCCATATTCAAGGCAACCACATTACCTAGGCTGTTAAACAAAGGAGCCCAAGAAATATAAAAGGGTCAAAAACATGGACAGTGAAACAGCACAAGGTTATAACAATATATAGACAGTGAATGTACCTGTTGCAAGTAATCCCATTCCAATGACAGCAATCTACAGTCTTGTTCCAAGAGGGAAGTGGTTTACCATTCTCTGTTGTAAAGCCAGATTTGAAGCCTAGGAGGGCATTCCTGTCTGCTTTGCTACAGGATCTGATTGCAGCATTGGCCGTTGGAAGATACAACAGAAGCAAAAGTTGTAAGAAAGCAAGCAATTGCTTGATCTGACGATCCATTGCCGGATCATATTGAAGAAAATTTCTATACAAGACCTGGATTTTATAGGGCTAGGAAAGGCGAAGCTTACCTGTCGCGGTGCACTTAAGGTTAAGCTATTATAAAAACATGGATATGCATCTTAACTATAGCCATATTGTATACCATTAGAAACCATGTCCTCTCTAGCCTATCTGTTATGCCTAGCTCTAGCACTTCCTTTATGAATGTGAAGAGGGGTCTTTGCACCCAATTGATGACATAGTGTTCCATTGTTGGCGCACTTTCATACCTCAATGGAGGTTATAAGAACTACTTGTTGGCCCCATGTTCTATTAATGCCGCACTAGCCTACCATTGATGGTGCCCCATATTTCTAGCCTAACCATTAGGGACTCCATATTTGCCACATTATTCATGCTTGGTTCACACCATGAGAATGCCAAAACTTATTGTTTCATGCACACTGATAAGGTAGATATACAACTATATGCAATTATTGGTTATCCTCTTGCAAGTACAACAAAAGAATGCAAAATAAGGCATCTATTCTTTGGGCTGTTGGATGCTAATTTCATTGGGCCCTCATAAAAAACAATGGATGATATCTATCCTTTGACCTATTGGATGCTAATTTTGTTGGGCCTTAACAAGAACATTTACTTGGACCGTTACTCTTGGGGGCAACTTTATTTAAGCCAGATAGCGACCTCTTATAATGAATCAATTAAAGAGGGCAACCATTTACTCCAAATGAATCAATTATATAGGGCAATTTGCGATGAAAATCTGAAAATCAATTAAACAAGGCAATGAATGAGAAAGAACAGATAATTGCAATGAAAATGTGAAAATCAATTAAACATGGCAATGAATGAAAAGAATGGATGACCTTTTGGATTGTTCAACCCATATGCCGCACAGAATTTCACCGGATGAATTACAATGGTGAATGCAATCTGAAAACAGGGCAATTTTATTGCAGCAATTAATCCGAATCCAATCTGAAGATTGGGCTCTTCCTGAATTAAACATGAATGAAAACAAAGGAATCAAAACATTGGCTTCATCTCTTTGCTCATGTATCTGCCAACTTTGAATCAAAACACTGGTTTCATCTCTTCGCTCCTGTATCTGCCATAGATGTCGTCTTTGCTACAAATATCATGGGGTTGCTATCTTTGCTACAAACATCCTGTATCTTTGCTTCCTTATTATCCCAATGGTATTGCACATTAAAACCATGTGCTGAGCTGCTTATGAAATGAAAACTTTGCATGCATACCTTAAATCATTCTTCACTACATAAATATGAATGTTGTAACTATGCATATCGGTTGTGCATTAATAAAGACTAGCATACAGTTCTATCGAATCAAATTAATATGCAGACTCACTGTAGAATGTATTTTTTGCCTAACTGCAATGCATCAGCAAATACATGTGAAAATTTACTAACTGATCCTACTACTCATACAGTAAATAAAGCTCACAAGGAGAATCATTTTGTCAAATGATAATACTTGCAGACTTAAGATTGAAGCTGAACAGAAATACCAGCGAATCATACTAAATTTGAATGATAAAATTCGACTTTAGTATTCAAGCTTTATGAGCAACATTTGCTCAAGGGGTTTTTATTAACACCTCCACTTATCATCATAATTATCAAGTTATGCGTTTCACAACTCATAAAATTAGAATTATTTTTAATGCTTTTTTTTAGCAGGGTTGCCTAACCCCCCCTGCCCGGTTTCCTGCATTCCTAGCTATGCCACGTGTCGTGACACATCAGCTGTTTTCAATCTCAACCATTAGATTTCTTAATTTTGCTTGTTTTTTTTTTTTTGAACTTTTCGTGGGAAACAGATCTGATCGCATTCATCTCCTCCTCAGCACGGATCGATTCTAAGGCCCGATCGTTTCTTTGGTGGATCATCACAGCAAAAGAGAAACTGATTACCGCAAAATCATTGCCACTGAGGTAGGTTCTGCCGGATCAAGACTAGTCTACATCAAATAAGTTTATGCATTGGATTGGAGCATGGTTGATTTCTAATTTAGGGTTAAACCTGTTCATTCTCTGTCATTTCTACTGTTTACATCAGAATTATAGTCAATGGCATGTAACAATACATTGTTCTTGTATTTCAATCTGTCCATAAATCTGGTTATGCTTGGCTATTGTTCATGTCGTAGCTATCATTTTCTCAATCCTTCTAGCCATCAAAATGAAAGCAATTGCAGAGATTGTCTTTCCAAGTTTCTGACATGTCCATGTTTCTGCAATTTGATCATTAATCTGCCCATAGATGGGCATGGAATTGCTAGGGAAAGGCATGTAAACTAGCCCCTTTGATGCCAGCAATAAAGATTCGACGCGAAAGTTGAATCTATCAAATCGTCTAGTTTGGAAGTAAGATAGTTGTCTGGTATTTTGAACAATAGAACTGCAGCTTACATGTATTCCTTCCAGGTTTAGCATCTTCAACTATTGAAGTCCTGTTTTATATGATCTGTCAACTGCAGGGCTTTGTGGTGTTAAATAGGCCCTGGGCCTTTGTACGATGGACCTGTAAGTCTTAACTGAATTCCAAAGTACATCTTTATAAGTCCTTATTGAATTGGACTCTCCCTCAACTGCATACTTTTGTCAAGACTGCTCAAACAGCCTCTTCAAGACCAGTAAGTAACTTGTATGTTTTTAGGTTCTGTAAAAAGAGTCAGCCCGTTGTATTTATTTTTAATTCCATCATAATGCCTTTAGCTTTATTACTAGGTTGCCCAAAACTATCTAAACACAGCATTCATTCGCTAAACAATGTTACTCAGTAACTTATAGGGGGTACTTCAAACCTATTATGATGGTCACTGATTGGAAATAAAGCTAATTATTAGGTGGTGCCTTCAAGAAGTCTACATTTCACACATTTGGGACAGCACTGCTCACTTGAAGAAAACAAGTAAAGTTCTGAAATCAATAGATGCCTTCTGGAGCGACTGGGGATATGCTGCAGATCAGACAAAGTGCTCTTCTGAGCTATCACATTTTAACAAATTGACAAACAAAATATAAGAAATGGGCAACAATTCCATTTTACATTTGTACCATCTACTTGTGTGGTCGAGCATGTTGGACCAATAGCCATCATTGGAGTTATCTGAGCTGATGAGTTATATGTAACGCAATCAATCACAGCTTGTATTATATAGATGGATAATGACCAACCAGACTTTAGGAAAATATAACATGCACCGAAATCAAACAAGTTTGCTTGTAATGCAGCAATTATTCAGTTGCCAGTGTATCTGTACAATTTTCAGGGACAATGCAATGCTGGAAAGCTCAAAAGGTGCCATAAACCTACAACTTATTTCAGACTAGCAGATTAGGGATCATATTAGAGGCTCATTAATAAAAGATAAGAGGACGATGAAAGTTCTGCTATGAGCAATGCACAGACTATATGCAGTCCCAGCTAAGCATGAGAGCATAGCTTGAAGAATTTATATTTACATGTATACTAAATTGTTGTGTAGATCACAGACTATATGCAGTCCCAGCTAAGCATGGGAGTATAGCATGAAGAATGTATATTTACATGTACACGGAATTGTTGTGTAGATCAGATAAGAAGCATTTAAAGTCCATTTAAGGATGTGCAATGCTGGTGCCAAGACAATCTTTCTGGCAGCTGTTCAGTTAATCATCTATTTAATCTTAAACTCATTTTTTAAGGAAATAAGTCTACGAAGGATGTTGCAATTTATTTCTTATGTTCTGCAACGTGTCGTAACTACTTTCAAAGAAAAGATTTATGGATTCTAATTTTTTTTTTCCTTTGCAGATTTAGCCTCGGAGACATGAATTCAATTATGGAAAAGAAATCTCAAAGGAGTATATCATATTTTTTGAATGGCCTACGCCCTTCTGGTAAGCGATGTACACCGATGACCTTTAGTAATGATAGTTATAACTCTTCTCACGATGAAGACTACAGTCTGTCCACAATAGAAGAAGAGGATGATTCAGCGGAAGAAGCTAATGTAAATGACTCAATAAATGAGCCTGATATTGATGCGGAAGAGGATGATGACATTGATGGGGATTACTTTGATTTGAACCCCGAATTAGCTGACAATCACGATCAGTTTGTATTTGAAAAAGTTAAAAGGAAGAGGCCTCGTCGTGGAGCATATAAGGATCGGCTGGGTAGTAAATGGGCTGCCAATAGGAGTTTTAAAAATGACTGGCTTGCTGAGTATCCTTTCATTGAGCCCATAGATATAGGTGGACGCACAATGGTCAAATGCAATATATGCTCATGGAAAAATAAATTGCATAAGCCTTTGCAATGCAAGAAAAATAACATTGATCGGCATGTTGGGAAGCTAAAAAGCAAAGTTATAGTAGATGGAGTCACGAAGTACGTGTTTGTTGGATGGGAAGGTCCTGAAAAAAATCTGCATGCTAGAAATGCTCAACAGTTTGAAAAGTATCAAGCATTGGCAGTTGCAAAGGAACGGAAGCAGATAATATTTCATTGCATGTTTAAAAAGCAAGAGCTCTTGGAGTTCAACGTCAAATGCATGCAAATGAGAACAATTTTGCATCTACTGCAATATGGACGCCCAATGAGAGATTATCCAGAGCATGAATCATTGCTCCGTGCTCACGGGCTTTCGAATATACCATCTTTGCATTGGTCTGAGAGTGCAGGTTGGGATTTCGTAGGACATATGGCAAAAGTTGCTAAAGATGAGCGGCGAAATCTCATTAAAGGTACAATTCTTGTTTAACGATGTTTTCTTTGCTTTTATTATTCTCTTTTTTCTTCTTAATAGTTTACTTGGATTTTTTTTTTTGTTTGACTAGGATATGCTAGACCCTGAGCTGTTTCCAGTGAGATTTTGTATCTTGTGTTCCAATCTAGAAGACACTTCTCCTCTTCTTTAAACAGCCATTGTTCCAGAGAGTTATTTGGCATGTAGTCATAAACAAGCATACGATGCTTATTGGTATAGCAAATTCCATGTAAATGAACTAGGTGAGAACTTTGGATGTTTGCAATGACATCTACTTTATCTGTGAAATCTTTCTCACTCTGATTGTTTATCCCCTTCTTCACTAATTTCTTTTGAATCTGGTAATCTTCTATAAAATATAGTGTCGAAGGTTCCCTCTCCAATTTGTCTATTAAAATTTTGTGTTGCTGTGCGGATTTGATTGTAGGTAAAATGATTTACCTTGCGTATAGAAGGCAAATCTTTCTGTGCATCCAATCTTTTTTGCCTTACAAAAAATAAGATAATGGCAAGAGCAGCAAAAGATGAAGTTAGGACGGAACTTACTAATATAGCTACTCTTTTGGATTTCTTCCTTAAACTGCCTTGAATAGGAGTAGGGCCCTGGGATGTTGCATTAGTAGTAGGCGAGGACACAACAGTCTGCATCCTAATGAAGACAGTATAATTGACATGCTCCTTTTCTGCAATGATGGTTCGAAGTGTGTAGACGTCTGTGAGCATATTGCTCGTCACCTGGATGTCAGTAAAATTGTCACCATATAGGAGTCCTGACACGACAACTGCAGCCGTGCAAGAACAATTTTGCTTGCACAGTTTCTGGCAGCTCTGACTTGAGTTGAGATAGATAAAGTCTTCATACATGAATTTGGTAGCGAAGTAACCCGTATCACTGATTTCGACAAAATGTTTATCAATTGAAGGGGTGCTAGAATTGCAGGAAAGTGGATTAGAACAAATGAGCCATCTCATATACATCACATTTAAATCACTGGAATAGCTAGAATAGAACTTGTATGGCTACTCCTTGCTAGACTGTTTGCAATGTCTGCATTAACAGACACACCAAATCACGAGGTTACTGCCATAACAACATCTTCTTTCTATTCGTTTTTCAATATGTTTGCAGGTTTTATGAACCCCTGGCAAGTGAGTTGGTAGAAAACAGATCAGACTTAATTAAGATCAGATTTGCTTAAGATCAAATGAGCACGTGAATGAAATAGAGTCTCGTATGCTTCGCCAAATATGCATTGTTCACCTTTATTTTTTGAATGTTTTAATTTTCAAGTGCTGGCATTCTTTTGTATTTAAGTATGGAGTTTTATTTTCTATTATCATTTTTTGTAGGCTCCAGGTTTTTATCCTTATCGTTAGATGAAGTTACTGCGAAGGATAACTCTTCATGGCTGTGCATGCATGTGTACAATGTTGAGAAGTTTTGTAGAAAGTCATATTTCTTGAGTATAACGAAAATGGATGGAGATGCTACTGCTGAAAGTTCGTATGCTATGGTAGATGAACAGTTCGCCAATGCAGGGTTGAGTATGTATGATCATGCAAAGAAATTAGTTTGCTTTGGTGCAGATGGTGCGTCATTGATGTCCTGTTGTAGAACTAGATTAGGAGTGCGACTTCAAACAAGCTTCGCACCATATATGTTATCTATTCATTGCATGGCACACAGAACAAACCTTGCATTCAAGATTGTGAATGACTTCCGATGTGTAGAAAAGGTAGAATATTTGGTCAAGAATGTGAACTTGTTTTATTGTCGCAGCCCACAGAGACTTGCACATTTCCAGCAGTATGCCGTAGGCTTGACCGAGGGATTGAAACTGCTAAAAGATGTGGATACAAGATGGATTTCAATTGCTTTACCAATTCGCAGATTATGTGATGAATACGTTTCTGTTGCAGGGGCATGCACTGATTTATCTGATGAAGAGAAGGCCATTGAACTGCTCACGCTGCTTACAGATGCAGAGACATTATTAACATTGTATGCTCTTCTTCCTTTGCTTAAGAAACTTGTCTTTTTAATCCAATAGGCACAAGATCGAGCAATATTCATTTCTGAGTACTCCATTGCAAGAAAAATGGCATTCAGAAGAGAGGAATTTGCGGAATGTGAAGGGTTTGCTGGATACTTTCTCCTTGGCCTCAGGCATTCTTCTGAATTGGGGTAAATGCTCCGCATTATGGGCCCAGTTGACTCCGCCTCCCCCTTGTTTGGCTCTATTCCCTTGGAAGGTGCTTCCAGGTAATGTGTGTACTAAGCTGTTGGGTATTCCCTTTGGAGGGGATGTTTCCATGGGGAGGGTGTGGGATGAGATTTTGCAGGGGTTGCAGAAACACCTCAATTGGTGGAAGGGTAGCAAGTTGTCCATGGCAGGTAGGATCACTATTGCCAAGTCAGTACTTTGTAGCACTCATGTGTATACAGCATCTGCGATGTTAGCTCCTGAGGGTAAGATACAGGCTTTGGATAAGATTGTTCGAAATTTTGTGTGGGGCGGGGATGATGAAGGGCGGTTGTTAAAGTGGCTTGGTGGAAGTGTCTCCTCCCGGGAGGATGGGGGCTTGGCCATTCGGATTTGGCACTTTATAGTAAGGTGTTGGTCTCTAAGTTTATTTGGAGCATTCTGCAGATGGAGCATCTTCTCCTGGTGCGGCACTATTGTGGCAATCTCTTCGCCATTGTGTGGCATTTGGAAAGTCGTGCATTGCATGTAGAGTTGCCCCGGGCAATTGTTGTATGGTCTCCGCCTTTCCCACATCGTCCCCTTTTCTCCAATGGGGTGTTGCGGGCTTGGGATCACGTCGTGTGTGCTCTTCCAAATTTAGATTATGCCTCGGTTTATCACCACTCTTCTCCTTTCTTGTGGGTTCCTCTACCTCCTGCGTTGCTTGCCCTTGTCGCCATTGTGCATGCCGGGGCCTTGGTTCCCGTTGGAGGCGAGCTCAGTGCTCACCTTGGAGGATTGGTATTGGGATGGTCGCCTAGCCCGTGGGAGTTCTTTCGAGCTCGCTTTACCATGAAGGGCGCTGGAAAGACTATCACGGGAACAAGTGGCGGGGGAGTATTCCGCTACATATACCTATAGTCCCTCGGGGGATGATGTGGTGGTGCGGGTTTTGGAAGGTTCATCCGGATGTTGTATCTTCTTGTTTTGTGCGGTCTTGTTACCGGGTGTTGGCTATTCATGACACTCGCCCCTTCTGGGCAAAGTGGTCTCTGCAGCTTCCGGTTCTCGATGGCGCTTCGGTTTGGACGTGGACATGGAGCTCACTTCCCCAATCGAAGGTTCGGGTGCTTATGTGGCGGAGGTGGTGCACACCGTCTCGTGGTGAATGTCCTTGTGAGTCGGGTTTAGGCGGGTGTGAGCCCTCTTGCCCTTGTTGTGGCCTTCATCGTGAGACTGTGGAGCATTGTCTAGTTTTATGCCCTCATTTGCGAGGTTGCACGGATTGGGTCGAGGGCTCTGTTTCGGTGAGATTGAATAGCCAACAATTGCCGCTTCATGTGTATCCCGTGTTTGGCCGCCAGATGGCAGCAAAGCCTTGCATCCGTGCGTGGCTTGGTTGGTGTGGTTGATTTGGAAGCGGGCGGCGGTGGATCTTCGGGGGATTCAGCACTGCAACCTCTCTCGATTCCTACGACTCGTGTACAAGCTATTTCAAAGCTTTTGGTGTTCCCGGATTAGTAGAGCGGAAGTTTTCCATTTGGCTGACTTCTTGGGTGTGGTAGATGGTGATGGTCATTTGGTTTGTGCAAGAGAGTTGCAGTTGTTGTGGAGTGTCGAGGTATCACTGTCTCTTTGGGGTAGTTCTCCTTCCTCCTCACTTGCTTTGTAACATTACCATTCTTTTAATATATTGCTGACACAGTTCTTCAAAAAAAAAAATGGCATGCACACGGCTGGAAAAGCTATATGAAAGACCAGGCAGTTTTGAAGGAGATACAGCTTTTTATAGGTGGCAGGACCTCGTATCTCTGGAAGATGGAAAGAGTTTTTTTAAGTATAATGATAGTGGCTGCTTGTATATACATGTGAAGGACCAATTCTTACCATTACATTGCTTCATGAAATCTGGGCGAAATAACCATTGCGAAAAATTGAGGTAAGAGCAAATGAATTTGGCTTACTTATTCAATCTATCAAAGATAATATGAGAGATGTTGGAATAAGTCTAACTGCAGAACTGCGAGCACGCTTCCCCCGTGATGAATTGCTCGATGCAATGGGAATTATCTTCCCAAATTTTTGGAATAATGCTAATGGACCTGAAAAGTTGCTTGCAAATTTTCAGATTGTGTGAAGGTTCTGATTAGCCATTTCTGTCAGAGGCATGTAGTTGATGGCAAGGAAAATCAATGGCATTCTAGATTCAGATGCATTAAAAATGCAATCAGAGCTATTTGGCACCACAATGTATGCTCAATTTCCTCTCTTGCATGAGCCATTGGAACAAGGAGCCGTAACAAGACTGTGGAATAAGCTAAGTCTGCACGATTATCTCAAGGATGCCCTGAGTGAATATATCAATCTCGCTGATCTATGTATGACAATGATACTTGGAAGTGTAGAGGATGAAAGAGCTTTTAGTTCCTTGAGCTTCATAAAAAACAAGCTGCGAAACCGACTAGACATTAACCTTGATGCTACTTTAAGACTTTACAAGTGTGAGCATTCCTTGGAGTCTTTTCCATATGATTTGGCATTCCAAAGATGGAAGGAGGCAACTAGCAGAAGGGGAGTTGGTAGTGTGCATGAGCCAATGTTGCCAGAAGTACCTATTATAAGTACAAATCAGCCAGATATGAGCTTCTGGCAGGTCAAGGACATATAGGTAAGTACTTTATATTTCAGTTTGTGTTCAATAGTTTTATTTATGATCTTGAATCTAGGAATCAATGTTATAGATAGTCCTATTTAATTTTGTAGGAATTCTGGTCTGCAATTTTGGTTGGAATAATTAATTTCAAGCAATTATACATTGTTACATGACGAAGTCCCAGTGCTGGTTGGCTATGAAAAATATCAAGGTATTTGGAAATACAGCAGTAAGAAAATTTAGTTTTCTAGGCAATGCTTTGCTATGGTGGTTTGGTTAAGTTAGAATGATATCTACTCATGAAGAATTGCTGTGCAATGCGGCTCTTAGTGGGAATTGATTGGATTTCTGCTTTGTAATATAATCACATAAAGGCTTTGTGATCCTGAGATTAAACTCAGCTGCAGTAGTTGCTCCTACTTAGGCACTTCTCCACTCAGATATTTCCAAGAACTATGGTATCTGTCATTGAAGATATGACTGAATACGAATAGCATGAGATGAGCATTAAGAGATACCGGTTTTTGCTTGTAAATGCAGAGATGATTGTTTAAGGATGCAGAGATGCTTGTCCTATGATGCATAGAGCTTTTCTTAGTATTTTGATATGGTAGTAAAAGATTTTGGACGTTGGTGCAATAGAAGAATACAGTGTCATTGGTCGTAGGTCGAACTAATGTACACAAAAATAAAATGCATATTGGATGAACAGTATTTCCAGCAAGACGGAAACATCAGGAAGATTTTTGAAGATCTATACAAATGGATATTGGTATGAAAAAAGGATTTTCGGATGCAGGAGACTAGGAAGATCCGTTACAGGGAAAATCGGCATGATCAGAGATGGTTTGATTTTCAAATCAAGTCCCAAAGTTCCAACTTCGGCTTTTGAAATGTTCATTTCGATCGTTTGTTTGATAAATAAATGAATCTGATGGTTCACTTCTTATGTCTGTATTATATTAGAATAGAATAAATAAACATTTGTTATGACTATGGTTCTCAAATTAGCCCTCTTGCAGATGCTTGAGCTAGGAGAAGCCAAGTTATTATTTTACGGAAGCTATGCCGCATACAATGTAGGAGAGGCCAATTTATTGTTTGAAGATATGTCGAAGCGATGTTGATGCGTACAATCTGGGCCATTGTAATTAAAATATTTTGTTGTGTGAACGTTATTTCACATTGTTTATGTCATTTAAGTCATTTTAGTACTGCAGATATAATTTTAAACATTTATATGGGGCTTGAAATTTGGGACTTTTTAATGTTTTGGAACCTAGCTCTAAAGTTAATAAGACTTTATTAAAAAATTGCCATTTGAGCTCTACATAGTTACATGTTTGCAAATCGCCATTTGAGTTGCAACCACGTTAGAAAATAATAGGAAAAATGGCCAATTCAGGCTACACTTTTGTGGACATATTTTACGAGGAATAGCCAATTGGTTATACTTACAAAAACTTATAGGCCCCTTAAAATTTTCCCTGCCCATCTCTTTAGCAATGAGAATCACATCATTGTCAACATGGCTGCCATGGCCGTCAAGAATGATGAGATGTGGATTAGAAGGGCCAACACCACCAGGTACATTTTTTTTGAAGTGAATTAGCCAAAGTTCACGTGTCATCCAAGCTCAGTCCTCTTTCACAACCATTGATATAACATCCCCTTAGCCGCTTTCCTTTGAAAATATAGTAGCTCGAAAGTCTATATCCTTCTGCATTACAACAAGCCAAAATTGTAACCCATTCTCTATTTTGCATCACCACTTCATGCACGTTTCTTGCACCCCTTCTAGCAATAATTTTCATCCCTCTCACTTTTCCTGCTTGCACACCTGTTTCATCTGCATTCCAAATCTTGGAAGGGGGAAAATGAAACTCATCGTACACATTCTCTAAACCATTATAAAATGCATTGTAAGTTTTTCTCAGATAAAGCCCTAGCACGTGTTGTATCTAGCGTCTCAGCAGAATGTAAGGAGACCTCCGGGTGCCTGGCATGAAAGAGCTGCCACCATTTCCTTCCAGGAATGCCATTCTTGAAGGGTGTCGCTCTATCAACACATATTTCAGCAACCTTTTCCTTTAGCATGCCTATTGTCACCCCTCTACCTTCATCTGCATTTTTCAAATACCAATTTACAATCTCTAATTCTTCTTCATCACTAAGATACCTTGAATGTTTGCCCTGCTTGCGTTGTGACCTCCCATATAGATGGTTTCTTATGGTTGATTCAGGAATACCGTATTCTCGTCCAGCTGCTCTAATGGACATAGTATTATCTTCAACATCATTTATAACTGCATCTAGATCTTTAACTGTCCATGATCCTCTTCTTGCCTTAAATTTTGCCTTGGATGTGCTTGCCAAAATGTCCCTTCTCCTCCTTTTGCTTCTTGCACCTTTAGTTTGCTTAGCCGATGAAATTGAAATTGGTGTTGATGCTGAATCAGTGACAGCATTCATGGTATTGCGTTTTGAACGTAATATGGCCATTCTAGAATGAGAAGAAGAATTTCAGAAATATAACCTAATGAAGATAGTATAGTCATTATATGATAGAATGAAAGGATACGATTAGAATCAAACATAAACTGAGTTGAGCTTCCGAAGCTTGAAAGAGTTAAAGATTTTTCTGAGACGTAATCCAAGAAATGAATTGGCGAGATCCTTAAGAAATCCAATCCAACCCTTTAAGCCATTCATCAAGCATTCAGATTAACAAAATTTCGTTAAATAAAAAACAGTTTTAAAGATTCAGCATGCAAGAAAGTTTATTGTTCTTACCTCCGGCGATTGGCATTGCCATTTCGATCCTCAATCCGTGCATTCCACGCACTCTATTAACTTGAGATCTCACCGCTGCACAAATAGATGCATCAAAACTAACTGGACGTCTCGCCGCTGCCGGCAAACAGATGCATCAAACGTGGAATATTTCGATGCAAAATATTGGCACACTTTTGCGTTAACAAAAATAAAAAAAAAAATGCATCAATAATAGACATTGCGGCATTGTTGAGGACCCTCCCCTAATGTGCAATCAAACAAAAAGTCTTATTTCATACCTGCAACTTCCGGCTAATTAGATCCCGATTTGCATGCTGGGCGCAAGAATGAAACAAACACCCTGTTTACATAGTGCCTAGGGAATGGAGGAGGCCGCCGATAAATATTGACTTTAGATGGTCTCAAACATATTGCATGTGGCTACGTGTATCAGTAATACATTGTCACCACGCTTGTGTCTTTAAAACTGCAAGAATCGGATGGTAAGGTTCCAAATAATCTTTCTAAATTTTTTTAAATCCTGGGTCTGCTGGCGTTCAAAATCAGACACCACAGTAGAGGTAGCCCTCAACCGGTCGGACTCTATTTCCACCATATTAAGATCCCCAACAAGAAGCCATGAAATATTGCAGCCCACGCTGAATATCTTTCCTCGGAATGAGGCCCACAGCGAAGCTCTCTGATCGGGCCTGTTGTGGGCGTAAACATTAATTAGACCATACTTAATCCCCTGTTCCCGCCACACAATTAGGGCCCAATGACCAAAACGATCAGCCTGAGTGAAGATGACTCACAAGAAAGAAATTCATGCTATCACCACCCCTGCACTAGCAGAACCCGCTGCTGCGATAAAGACATTAACCTTCGACCAATCATATCTGCAAACTTTGATACGTCTCCCTTGCGGCACTTGTGCTCTTGGAGATATATAAACTGAGCATCCAATCTAGATAAGTAGAAAGAAATACGACTCTTCTTGAGGGAGGAGGCGATCCCCTGAACATTCCATGAAACTAACCGCATTGACCTTGTGATGGGGCCAATTCAGATGAGACTACTGGTGTCTCATGGGAATTTGAGGTTGTCTCTTGGACATCTGGCATGCTAGTAACCTCATCAACCAAATCAGCCCATTGAAGCGGCACCCTCGTGAGCCATCTTGTGTGCATCACGTACATTTGTCCTGGGAGAATATGCAGCATATTCTTTTCCAATTCCACCATGTACTATGGTAGAACTACCAGAAGAACATTTTGGAGGGCTGCGATTGGATCTTGTCATCTCCACCAAAAGGGGACCGGAAGTTTTGGAGCTGAATAGTCCTTCCCAACAGGCCAATCTCAGAAAAGATTAAACACCATTGGATGGAGTGCTCAAAGAGCTTTCCAACTAGCCTAAACACGCCTAAAACTGCCACCAAATGCAGAAGTTATGACCAAAAGATAATTGTAGCCAAACCCTAGCACCGCCAAGAGAGGGCTGGGACTACCAGATAGATTCTTTCCACCAAAGCAACAGAAACACCGTACAAATTATACATCAACGAGCCCAAGAATATCCAAATCGGACATCGGAATCCCGATCTATGAGCAAAAGAGCGGGTTGAAACCTTAAGTGCCATCATGAGCGCTCTTCCATAATCCTCTAGATATAGATATTATCTTATCCCTAGATATAGATATTATCTTGCCAAAACTATAGTGGCATCTAAATCGAATTAAATTATTTTCTAACGTCCGCAGAGATCAACTAGCCTATGGACCAAAACAAGAAACTTATAGGACTTGTCAATTCGGCTGCATATTTGGCCATTCCAATAGTTTTCCCATCCTTTGAATACGTATTTGATCGTGCATACATAGTGATCTACATATTGATTTTACAATGTTGAAGTGTCCAAATAAGACTAGGGACTTTAAAACTTATAGGGGCTCATTATACGAGTTCAAGGTTTTGGGCATGACCGCGTTAGCTCAGAGCGGGTTACCACCCACGCTGACCGTTGCTGCTTCAAGCCCGAGTTAATGGCCTCATCTCGCGCCACGGCTGATAACGGGCAACCTGCCACATCAGCATGTGCCTTTTACGACAAGGGTAGATGGTTGTTGCGTTGACAACACACCATTCCACGCGCCGGAACTGCATTGATCAAGCAAGACTGCACGGAACGGCACATGGTAGATGCAGCGACCTTTACTGCCTCTTCTTGTGCTATGGTTGATAACGGGCGGCCTTCCACGTCACTATGGGCCTTGGAGGACATTCCTTGGCTAGTTTATGTCTAGGCTCCCTACATTTTCCCGCGTCGGATCCGCTTTCCAAAAGACCAAGCTCTTGGTAGTTCAATCTTCTTGGCATAATGTTCCAACTTTGCACTATGATAGCCACGAACCAAAAGTGATATGGCTGCTACTGATGGCAATCTAGAACCAAAAGCAGAAAGGGAAAAAATGCAGGAAGCTTTTTTCCCACAAAAGCAGAAAGGGAAAAAATGCAGGAAGCTTTTTTCCCATAAGAGTTTGGATTCTAGCTGACATAGCCCATGGTCAAAGCTCTCGCTTTTCTTCTTCTATGCTTCTGGCTTCTTCTTCTAGTTTTGATATGCTAGTCTCTGCATACAAAAAAAGAAAAGATACACAGAACTATGGCTATGCTTTTTTTTTTGCAAGCTATGGCTACAGCCGTTTTGCAGGCTAAACAAGCTACGAACAGGAACATTGAGAAGCATGGGCATGGGCCGGATTGAAGCTATAACCATATCTAGAACAAAGTATTGTGTTAACCGTGTGTTAACAGGCTGGAAACTGGAGGTGCAAAATGGTAGACCCAAATATTACTTTGCAACAAATTAGTCTACCATGTGGCATCACCATGTTAACCCAACGCCAACAATTGCGGCCAACCCAACTACTATATTGTGTCATCAATACCACTAATTGCAACTATATTTTTGTAGTTTCCCAATTATCTCTCACCTTTAATATCATAATACTTTATAGTTATACATATTTCTTTATAGTATACACGTGTTTCTTAAGATCCAGTAGACTTGATGTCGTGGGCAATAAAAAACAATTCAACCTTTTTCTCCAAAAAATTAGTTATTAAATTTAATGGAGCAAAACGTGTGTTTTCCTTGATAAATTGTACTCACACTTTTTAATAGAAGTTAGTTTTATAATTAGTCAGTAGTAATGGTTTGATCTTAAAGACATTAAGGATAAAATACACACATTTATTTTAACCACGTAAACTTTAAGAAATCTCCAGGTGGCGATGCTTATCTTCGTGGATACTAAACTGGAATGCACGGTTTACAGGTGCCTTTGATCTATGAAAGTGAACATTTTTCCACTCCCAAGCTCCCTCGTAACCTTTCTGCCTTCTCCAAATTCGTGTCTCATTATAAGCATCCACCATACCAATAAAAGGTAGCCCTTGTTTCTGTTGAAGCCTTGTATAAGTTACTATCCATATATCATTTAGCACCTTAACCTTTGGAGATGATATGGTAGACTGGCTAGGAGATAATTCAGCAAGCTCCGACTGCTTGTTTTGTTTGAAATAAAACTGGTGGAAGTCTAGGCCCTCAACTAAATGGCCTGCAGTATGTCAAAGAGAATGTATTGTGAATTAATGAAACCAAGCTGAAAGACCCACGTTATGACGCTAGATTATTTACCTTGTGCTTCAGGTTCAAATGCAGTCAATTCTGCATCACACAACCTCTGATATGTAGTAAAATCTCCACGATCAATAGCATGTAGAAGCTCTGCTGATACTTCAAGCAAGTCGTACTGTAAGGTAAGAAAGTGGAATTTAGATGAAATCCATGTGTGTAGACATCTTCAAGAGGTTTTCCTACATGAATCAAAGGCATCATGTAAGGCAGAGCCCTGTTCTCAACTTCCTCCGCAGATTTTTGCAGCATTAATCTGCTTAAGGACATGGATAATTCCTTAGGAATCTGGTAAACAACAAAACATATACATCCTGTCACTTTTACCTTGTGAAGTTTCCCTATAAGCCTCATAGTGCTCAACAACTGGCACAGTTGATTCCATAAAGACCTTAAACCTTTTTCTTACTGCTTGCATATTGTCATCGGTCGATTCTGTTGCAACAAATGCACCCTAAATAGCTAGAAACACTTCTATGATTAAGATGGACAGCATTACATGACAAACATGCCTGATTCCTTGCAAGTAGTCTTCTCTCCATTTCTTGTTCAGGACAATCTAGAAAGAAAACAAATTCGGGAACAATGCCAGTCTGTTGTCATGAAAGAACTAAAATAAGTTACACAAGTCATAACTTTAAGAGCCAAGTTTTTGATAAAAAGCAAAGATATGCTTTGCGAAGAAAAACAGTACATATGATAGAAAGAAAAGATTAGAAGAAGCAATACTTCCAATGTTTTCAAATGCCACACGGTTCTCTTCATTCCGGGGGAAACCATCAATAAGGAAGATATTATTGTTGTGATTCCGCATTGCATTTTGAAGAACATGGATAGTGTCTATTGGAGGAACTATTTTTCCTTCATTGATGATGTTCTGAATCTCTCTCCTGATAAACCAAAAACATGTTCATTGGACTTTCTCAGCTTCTTCCTAACATAAGGGAACAAGGATACTAACCCATCCTCGGAGCCAGAGCTGCCCAGACTACGCAATAAAGCTCCAACACTCAAATGTTTGACATTGTATTTTTCAGCTAGCCTTTGACACAGTGTTCCCTTTCCACTACCAGGCCCACCTACATAGAGTTACAAGTTCAGAGTTGGATATGTATCATGCAATAGCAATAATATTAGCACTTGTAAGTACGTCTTTACCTAACACAAAAGCAACTTTGGGTTTTCGTATACTCTCCTGAACATGTTAGAACAGAGGGTTAGAACCGTAAGACAACTGGTAGGACCTGAACTTGTTAAAGCTCATATCCTATTCCATAATACAAATTTTTAATGTATCAGCTGTGCTAAAAGCCAAGGACCAGGAAGCTAGAAGGCAGGATTTCTAAACCACTGGCAATCAATAATCGTGAATGGCATATATAGACCTTAAATGCTTAAGTGGTACTGTACAATATCATTATGTGTTTAGACTCTGGGATCTGTGAAATGAAACAAGTATGAAACTAAATCCACCATTCTGCCTTTGCTATTATATGAGTAAAATCAGTTTGCAAAAAGTAATGCCAGCAAGAGCCTCAACCGAAAAGAAACACTGCAAGAGAAAACCGTAAGAATGCATGGGCAATAGCGTTCTTAATTTAGCTCAAAGAAATGATTATAAGTAAAGTGGTGATGGAAACAAATGTTTCAAGTTAAAACCTGAAAGCATGGGCATTCAGAGAAAAGACGATATGTAGTGTTGCTTTGTGCCATAGGGAAGAGTACATTACCTTGTCTGATATGGGATCCATGCTATGCTCTCCTTCTGCCTCCTACAAGAATTTTGGATGCTGACCTAGAAAACACTAATCATATGAGACGGAAATCTTCACAAAAAAGATAAAATTCTAATTTCAAACCTGTCGATTGATTACATAGGTAAGTATCCGGGGTAAAGAGCAATGAACAAATCGTAAATTGTTCTTGAGCAAGAACTAGGCCGCCAATTTGGCGCTTGAAAGTTTTTCAAGCAATGCGGAAAGAATAATTGTTGAAGTGATAATTGAAGTTCCGTAAAATTGGGGTGGGGCATTTTCTGCCCCATCCGCCTATCTTTGTGTGCCACGTGGCACACATTCTTTTCAAAATCACACATTCTTACAGGCCATTTCGAATCAGTGATTCTTCGGAAATTTTTTCAGTCAACAGTCAAAACATTACAATCAAAACATTATATTCTTCAGAAACATTGAAACATACTAAACTATTGAAATATTACATCCAAAAAATTATATTCAGAGCCTGTAGAGTGTGTTTACATATATAGCAGCTGCTGAAAGAAACAAGAAACAGAAGGTCAGAACCAAGAACATAAAAATCTACTGCAAGAATAAAAGATTCTTACTCAAATAACGCCTTCCAGTTGAAAAAGACACGAAAGTCTCCACAAAGATACAAGAAAACAAGGATCCTTCAAAAAGTATGCTAATCTCGGGCGCTCTTCTTCAAAATCAGATCAAAAGAAACAGCAGAATCAAGTTCAAGGCCTTCCAGTCGAAGAGGCCCTCCAAATCTCCAAAAAGACATATGAATACAAAGATTCTTGCAAAAACTATGATACTCTGAGGTGCTCCTCTCCAAAATTACATCAAAACAAAGATGTCGATCGAGCTTCAGGAAATGCAAAGAGCAGCCGGATTGACGACGCCTAGACCTCTGGCGTCACGACGGCGCCTTAGCCGGAGCTCGGCCGCTCAAGAAAAATGATGAACAGTAAAATGCTGACGTGGCAGAAAATGGCAGAATTAATCTGAAACGGTTTATAAAAGCAATTAGACATTATACCAATAATGCATACTTGATACATGTTAAAATTATTAAAAGTTTCAGGACAAAAGCAAAGGGCATATATTTTTGTGAGGGTTTCTGGAAGGAGGCAGCAGGAGCAATTTCTGGGCAGTTTTGATCAGATAGGAGACCGAACAAAATGATGACCATAAAATGGAACCGATCAAGCCCTAGAAGAATCTGTGACTGCTGATCAAATGCTAGGTGACTCGGCTTAGGCTCAAGCTAGGAGCGTCAGGACAAGGATCCAAGAGGGTATTTGATCACAAAATCAATATGGGATAATACTCGAATATGCTATTGGCTATAGTGGCGGTTAAGCGTTTGAGCAAACTAAAAATCTTTTAGATTTTGATGATCAGTATAGGCTGTGACCGGATCCTTCAAAGAAATGTCTCATTCCTCGAAAGAATCAACTATCGCAAAAAGTTTCTTGTCATAAATTGGATAATTGATTTCTGCAGCTTTAAGAATGGTAGGTGATTGGTCATCCCCCTCCTGCAATAGGATACTGCCAAGAGCAAAATCAGAAGCATCTGCTTCAACAATATACATTAGAGTTTTTTTTAGGTCAAATAAGGGCCCTTACTCGATGCCACGTCAAAAAGCTCGCAGCCAATGGGGAGCCGAGCTTGTACAGAACTTTTTTACCGAGCCTTGCTTTCGCCTTTCCAGGTGTCAACTATCTGGCGTAGCCCGGTAATATCCGTGCCTCTAGCCCGGTGTCGGTTACACCGCGTGGCAATTATGGCCGATTAGCTCCAGCCCTCAATTCCCTTCGGTATTTTCCCTACAACAGATTTTGCTTGAAGATCGATTGCAGCGCCAAAGGGAGCTTCGGTTTACTGGGGAGCTGCCGACTGCGCCAAAGGGTTTAGACCCGCGAAAAACTTCGATCAAGGTAAAATCGCGTAGCCTTTCCTAGTATTTTGATTCAGCTCCACATTACGATTTGAATTACGTGACTAGATGGCTATAAGCTCTATCCGCGTCGGAATGAAGTTTGAAAGCTTCGTGGTGTCGGCCAGGAGCTTTGTTACACTCAACTTTGCAATGCGAGGTGAATGGCGAGTCAAAAGATCACGGGAGAAATGATATTTACGCACATTGGAAGGCTTTGGTGGTCGGTTCGTCGGAACTTGAGATATTTGTACAAATAAGACATGTATACACTCCAACGAGATATGGCAAAAGAAAAAAAATAAGCAAAGCGACGAACTTTCCCCGGTTAGAAGCAAATTGTGAGTATGTAATTCTATGCAATCCATATTCAAATTAGTTCAATTACTTATCCAGTTCATTCCTATTCTCTCAGGTTTGTGTATATCTGATGTGGAGAACACTGTCTCTTCACACTCGATAAGCAGTGTATTCCATTGCTTTCACCAAGATATGGGCTGCTTGTTGTTCGAAGGTAGCACACCAATGCAGCTTCGAGAAAAGGGGTATATGGTTACGGAGGTATGAATACTCTCCACGAAGATCCAAGCTAATCGAGCTTTGTCCAGGTTATATTTGCGAGGCCTCGGATGCCACTTCTATCTTATTAGCAACGGTTGTCGCAGGAAATGTTCACGGCATTGAAGGAGAAGGGAGGAGTCTGCGGGCATGTGAAGATAAATTTAGGAATTGATCCTGTTCATTGCCATATTCAAAAGCCCGACAATGTAAAGAAGACCTTGAAGATGTTTTACAGTTCAACGATCGGTGGATAGTTTTTAGATAGTGTATTTCTTGAAGGTTGGAGTGTTCGACTTCAATGATGGAGCTGAATATGCTTGAATGCGGGGATAAGTCGAGACGGGTTCGGTTCAGATATTGCATTCGGAAGCAAACTCGTATGTCACTTTTAAGTATAGGAGATGGCGAAATGTCCGTGAAGGAAGAAAGTACGTCTGGATTCCTGTCGAACAAGATGACAATGATGGCACTCATTCCGTTGTCATAGACTTGAACATTCATAAGGATAACCAGTTGTTCAAAAGTCTGAGAGCGGAGAGCAAGTGGTCTCTATTCGATGTTCGGCAATTAGAGTTTGAAGACAGACTTAAATTTCTTCCATTTCATGATAGATGGCCAGAAGGTGGGAAAGCGCAGAGAAGAATGCTATAAATTGGGGTCATGCATGCCACCCAAAGTCATATCTGTATATGAATCTATCTAATATAAATATAAGTGATTGTTAATTGGAGATCTATTGTATATTAATTACGAAATTATGTACACCTCGATTGTGGGCGTGTTTCACACACCGTACTTATGGTCTTGAAATTGTGGCTCTCATAATATATGGAAGGGCCATTTTAAGCGCCCGTAGCCACTGATCGCGAAAATGTGCATAGCATAAGAAATGAAAGGGGTATTTTTGCAATCGCACTACCCGCGGTCGCGAAAATTATACATACAATAAGATATTGAAGGGTTGTTTTCGCAGCCACGGTCTTTAAAATGTGCGCAAAATAATAAAAAATGGAAGGGTATTTTTATGACAGTAGCCATGGTCTTGAAATTGTAAAATCTAATAAATTATCGAAGTCTTGTTTTCGCACCGTAGCCACGGTGCGAATTTGTGCATAGCATAAATTAAGGAAGTGTTATTTTTGCATCGTTGCTCTATTTAATGTGCCGGGGCACCTATTGACTTAAAACATATACTTATTTCAGAGTTTTCTAAATCTTTGGTCTCTACATCTTGTTGGAGGCGAGGTTAATTGTTAGATCAGGCTCCTGGCGTGACGTGTGAGACATTGTGGATTTTTAGACTAAATTATATGATTTCTAGGCATATTTCTAGGGGTGTAATATACCAATCTAGCTAAATCTTACCTTAAAACTCGATCTAGCATGTTACTTTTCTGAAATTCATCAAGTATTAAGGTGCTTATGGCCTGATGTCTCACACGTTGCGCCCAGGGCAAAACCTAGAGTCTTGGTTTTTGCTCTGGCGCGACGTGTGAGACCTTCTTACCTTAGAAAGATTTGGCTCATTGTTTTTAGTCTTTTTATGTTCCAATTCGCTTAACTGTTACTAGCTTAGCATATACTACAAAAATGGGAAAAAAATTTCCCACTTTTCGAGGTTTGAGGATCCTATCAAGTTAGTACTATTGGGAGCATAGCCAGTGCTTTGCTCTTGGTCTCCAAGAACATTGCTTTGATACCACTGTGACGTCCCCCACTCATATACGGTGCACTCACCGTATACAAACAGGAGTTCATCCCCCATACCAGCTTCATACTGATACAGGGCCCTCCATGTATCACTGCAACCTTGATGAGTTCCAGTGGGAAGAATGAAGGGGTCATTTTACCCTGTCTGAGAGCGGAGAGCGATTGGTCTCTATTCGATGTTCGGCGGCAATTAGAGTTTGAGACAGACTTAAATTTCTTCCATTTCATGATAGATGGCCAGAAGGTGGGAAAGCGCAGAGAAGAATGCTATAAATTGGGGTCATGCATGCCACCCAAAGTCATATCTGTATATGAATCTATCTAATATAAATATAAGTGATTGTTAATTGGAGATCTATTGTATATTAATTGCGAAATTATGTACACCTCTGATTGTGGACGTGTTTTCACACCGTACTTATGGTCTTGAAAATTGTGGCTCTCATAATATATGGAAGGGCCATTTTCGCATCACCGTAGCCACGATGCAAAAATGTGCATAGCATAAGAAATGAAAGGGGTATTTTCGCACCGCACTACCTGCAGTCTAAATTATACATACAATAAGATATTGAAGGGTTGTTTTACGACCGCAGGGCACGGTCGCGAAAAATGTATGGAAGGGCATTTTTACCGTAGCCACCGGTGCGAAATTTGTAAATACAATAAATTATCGAAGTCTTGTTTTCGCACCGAGTAGCCACGGTGCTGATTTGTGCATAGCATAAATTAAGGAAGTGTTATTTTCGCATCGTTGCCACGTTGTTAGTCTCTCTTGCAAATCAAAGCCTTCAAAGGCGCCACATTCTAACTGTCATAAATCGAGGCGCTCCAATGAGAATGGCAAATAACGGTCGATAAGGCATGGGGAGTTGTTTAAGCGCATGGTATGACAAAATAGTGGAGAAGGAACGGATTTTTAAATTGGAAGCATCCCGAAGAGTTCGAGGAGGAGCTAGAGGAGCCATGGATGCAACCACCGTATATAATAATTTTGCCCGAAATGAGACATTATGGCGGGAGTGTGACGATTTTACTAATGCATATGGCGGCATCCTTCATAGCTTCATGGCTGGAGCTGGTCCTGACGTGAAACCATGTCCTGTGACTGGTTTGCCTTCACTAAGCATGCAAGCTTTTCTTAAGATGTTTCCAAAACCTGATCAAGACCGAATTAGAAGGTTCTTGAAGAAACTACCGCTAACCGCGGAGGCAAGAGGGGAAGAAAAGTTTTTTCGCCTAGATATCATGTTCAAGACATACATGATTTTACACTAAGCCAAGCAAAGATGCCGTTCTTCTTCAAGTGCACGCGTCGCCAAACAGAACGCCACGCCACCACCCGGTAGGAGCCGATAGATCCTGAGGAAGAGAAGCTCGTACTGGAAAATGAGGAGATCGAGGTTGTGGAAGAGGTCTCCGAGAAAAAATTATCTACTTGGGGGCTATCAGAAGCATATCCCATCCATGTAGGTGGGAAACCATACTTGTTGCTTTGCGGGACATATCCGGTGACAGGGTTGAGAGAAGACGAGATATTGGGCCGATATATGCCCATGTTGTAGGCCCGGAGGACTTATAGACTTTGAGACCCGATGTCCCCGCACAAATGATGGAGGTCAGTGACTTATGATGGATCCTCAATACCTCGAGGAGGATGCATTTGAAATTGTCATGCAAAGAAGTTGAAGCGGTATATGAAGCGATTGAAAGATGTCAAATTTGAAGTCGCTAGCTCTTCAAACACTCTTCTCGTATTCATAGAACGTGAGTCGTCAAGTCCTCTTTCAAAATAACAAACCCAGCTGTTGTCGAACGGGACAAAAGAGAGGTATTTATCTGGTTTCATTTTCCATTTCTTCTTGAATCTGATGTTTCTTTTATGCAGGAGTTATTTATTGATGACTTCTGTGCAAGGCATCAGAGAGTCACCCTAGGTCGGGACGCCAGTATTGCACATTATATGGGCTACCTTCACAAGGGGAAATTATTGTGTTTCACAATAAATATAGTCCATCCGAGTACAGGGAGGTCCTCAAGCTTAAGGCTCTCATTATTAGTCGGCAAACCACGTGCCCCTAGCCTCAAACTATGATCGAGTGGTAGCAGTAGATAGGGCTATCGCAATGTATGTCTTCGGGGGCTTCAAAATGTCCTTGCAAATAAAGCAGCTCTAGGCTTGGGTGGAGCGGACAAGGAAACACTGCGCTTGTCCTGTGCACAGAAGGACCCTGACATATTGTATCTGTTAGATGCAATTGGGGCTGGAGTAAAAGAAGAGGACTTAGAAGATTTTGATTCGGGTACTACAGGCCCTGATGCCAAGAAACGGAAATGTACTTAAAAAACTTTTGTATTAATATAATGTCTTTTCTATAAATTGTCTTTTCTATAATGTATCAATTGTTTTCATATGACGAAATTGCTTTTGTATGAATGTTCATTTATGATAGTCATTAATTGTTAGAATTCAATGTGATCAATAAATCCTTGTTAGATGTATATATTAGGTATTCTTTAATGGTGGCTACAAAGGCGAAAACAGATGTCGGTTTTTGGACTGCCCGATTTCAGACTGTGTATCTCGATTAAAACAAAACTTCGGCGCTTTTGGACTGCCTTATTTTTCAAGATCGCGGCTACTGCGGTGAAACAGATGTCGGCAGTTTTGGACTGCCTGATTTTAGACCGGCTACCATGAACATTTTTTAGTCTAGGGTTTATGGGATGGGACAGATAATATTGCTTATTTGAATTTCTTCTCCTTTGCTAAAATCCGCTCATGTCCATGGAAGGCTTAGCTCTGAAATCCCACAAAAATGAGGCACTTGACCAAATGAAATGTTGACAAGGTCATTACTAGCGCCGTAGAGACTTCTATTCCAATCACGAGAGGGCGGGCGTTATTCCCCATCACAAGCCCGTGAGATGGGCGTGGGAGAGATTGTCCTTCTGAAGAAGACTTGGGCAAACACTTGGAAATGTCGCCCACACTATTAATAATAGTGTGGGCCGAATATTTCAAAACCCAACCGCGTGCTTCCTAGTCGGGTCACCTTGCTGAGCGCTGGTAAGGTTGTTGGGGAAGGAGTTTTCTGTGACGCCACTGTCTGCGCCACAATATTCCAGTTCCAGATGACTGTATTGTGGTATCAGTGGACACAGCTCTGGATCCAACTGCCCTTCCCCACCCCTGGAGCGGACACATTGGAGGAAGCCGTCGGGTCATACGTCGTGTGGCCCAGGTTGATGTCATCCATGTCCGGCACGGAGCCACGGCCATTCCGGTTCTTGTGTAATGAGTTTGGATTATATGTTGAAACCACGGGGGTTTCTACACCGGCCAGCGCTTTGGCGGTTGACGGGGCCATGGTGCCCGAGTGGCTCGTGAATCGCTATCTCCTGCGTCTCGCACGTTGGGACCACTATTGCATTCCCAAGCGTTTGGCGGTGGTGGGGGAGGAAGAAGTGCAGACTATGGAAGTGCAGCATGACCAGCATCATCCGGTCCGGCCAAAGATGATCGGCCCGGGATCGAGGGCGGGCCCGGCAAAGATCGACGATCACTTGGTCCAAAGAAGATCGGCGGGATCACCCAAAGAAGATCAGCATCGGGTGGACCAACATGTTGATCCCGGAAACCCAGTTCGAAAGTGGAACAGTACTAGGAAGCCCCTACCCCTGAAATCCACCAAGAAACCGAGCCGGCAGCCTAGTATTAGATATGGTGGCCCTGAGAAGATACAGGGTGCTCCTCCTGGCACTCAGGCTTTAAGGGAGATTAGGTACTGGCAGGCATGCACCCAGCCTCTGATTCCCAAGCTTGCCTTCGCTAGAATGGTCAGGTACGAGATGCAGGCCATTATTGACAGGAGGAAGGAAGCAAGGAGGAAGAGGAGAGACAGAGCACCAGACTTCGTCCCGATGGTGGAGGAGGAGGTGAATAGAATCCAAGCAGAGGCCTTGGACATACTGCAAGAGGCAGCAGAGGCTCATCTAATTAGCCTCTTTGAGGACAAAGTGTCCGGCCAAGCCAGTACCACGGAGGGCGTGTTCTTGTGGGCAACGACTATGCCTTAGCTAGATACTTCCGTGGATGCCTCCCTTAGCATCCTTTTGTAACACTTTTTTGGTTGTTAATATATGAGTGTTTTAATATTTATCGTGAAGAGTGTTTTATATTTATCTGTAATTATTCTATTTATTGCGGCTGTGCATTTATCTACTAGTGTTGACCGTGGCCACGGTGCGAAAATGACTATTCCACGTCGAAAATTTTTCACGTAAGCGAAACCTTCAAACTTTTTTCCCGTAAGCGAAACAACTGTTACGAACCAAAATTTTAGTACCAAAAATTTCGATTTGTATTTACATCAAACCATCAGAGTACACAGAACAAGTACTGCCTCCCACGAGGCTATATACATGAAAGCCACGTATACAGATAACAAGACGACAACACAAGATAACTAAATGCACACGTACGCTCCGCCAGCTATCAAACAGCCTGCACAAGCTTCCACGTGTTAGTAACATGTATAAGAGTTATCCAGTATGTCAACACGAAGCAACGACTGACGGACTGCAAAAACAACACATATGGAATCCACCAGTTTTTTTTTTAAAATATTTTCGCGTAAGCGAAACTGAAGGTTTCGCTTACGCGAAAATAAAAATAATAATAATAATAATAATAATAAATAAATAAATAAATTTTTGCGTAAGCGAAATAGCTGTCGAAATAGAGGTTTCGCTTGCGCGAAAAAAAAATCCGGAAAATAATAATAATAATAATAATAATAATAATAATTGAACTTTCGCGTAAGTGAATTAGAAAAAAAAAACTTTCTTTTTTCTTTTTAATAGTTTCGCTTACGCGAAATTTTTTTTTTCCGGCCGGCGAGGGAAAAATATGTTTTTTACCTAAAAATACGTATTTTTGGACTTTATACGTCCAGAAAAATAATTCTGTACGTACAGAACCTATCCCTGATGGGAGCTAAGGATCAATTGGGAGATATGTGAGCTATGGGTCTGGAAAGGCAAATCTTGTTGAAATGTGATTTTGTGAAGGAAGTCTATGAGAAGGTCACCCACAACGTTCGTTGATGATACCTTGCCTAATTGCATCTCAGACAATCCTGGTTGCCTGTGCAGTATGGTAATATACTTAGATGGTAAATATTGCACTGATATCCATTGAGAAGTTTGCACTTTTAAGTTATCAAACTATTGGCTTTTGACTTTTGTTTGTATAAGGAACTTGGATGTTCTATAGTTTTTAGGGAAAAATATAAGCTTCTTGTGATGAATGTTTTAATGATCTAAAGATGGGTGTGAATTAATTGTGATGCCCGTCTTAGAGTTGTAATACATGAATGAAATTTGTGTATCTGCTAAAGGTCCTATTTAGGGTGAAGTTCATACTTGTGATGCATGCAAAGATTGACTTTTATCAGGCAATTAAAGTGCCAATAAGCTTGATAGACTCTACAACTTTTCTTTGAGTCCACGTCTTGAATGGCCCTTCTTGATGCATGGCATATTTCATTTTCATATTGTTGGGGTGGTCACCACTCATCACACTCGTCACCACTCACCACTCACCACACTCGTCACCACTCACCACACTCGTCACCACTCACCACTCACCACAGTCGTCACCACTCACCACTCACCACACTCACCACTATGGTATAGGAGATTGTATACTGTATATGGAGTGATATACGCACATGCACGCGTGCAGGATATTTGCACGTATATGCATTGTGGAGGCATTATGATCACTGTATTATCTGAGCAGAGAGAAGAACAGAGAGAGACGGTGTATTGGGAGAGAGTATTTTGCTTGATATAGCTATGGAGAGGATGATTCTTTGTGTTATGCATTGCCTTGATCTGATAGATTGAGCTTGGATTGTTGGATTTTTCATCCTTCTTACAAGGTTAGAGTTCAGGCTCTAACACATATGTCCTTTTATTCTCTACGAAGCCTCTTCTAGAAGCCACATCTTCTCTTAGTTGGGAGGGTAACATGAGAGATGTACACATTCATCTGAGACTTGCCTCCTATACACAGAATATATCCACAACTTCATAATACATAGAGCAATATTTCAAACCATGTTTTTTACCAGATAAATATAATATTCATATTGAGAAGCCGATGTGCTTGAAAAGAAGTGGACATCATGGGCAGAACATACTGGTGTACGTGTTGTAGGACATGTAGGCTTCCGTCCAGACCATTCTATGATGGACCATATTTTCACATTGCGCATGCTTATTGAGCATAGTCGAAGCTTCAAACAAGACCTCTATATATGCTTTGTGGATTTTACTTCTGCCTTTGATACAATATCTTGCAAACTTCTTTGGCAGCGCTTGCAAGCACTTGGGGTTCCACAAGACCTTCAAAATGTTTATCAGCTCTATGAAAGGATCTTTGCTAAGTTTCCAGCATTGGGTACCCAAATCACTAGCGATATTGGAGTACATCAGGGTTGCCCTCTATCTCATACACTATTTGGCTTACACATTGATCAATTGGAACAATGGCTTGATCACCATGGTGGCGGAGGTCCACATTTAGCACATTATATCATCAGGCAACTTATGTATGCTGATGATGTTTTGCGAATGGCATATACTGCTGCTAGTATGCAACAACATTTACATGCTCTATGAGAACATAGGCCTTTGTGTTAATCTCGAAAAGACCAAGCTCTTGGTAGTTCAATCTTCTCGGCATATTGTTCCAACTTTGCACTATGATAGCCACGAAGTTGAAGTTGTAGATAGCTACAAGTATATTGGTGTAGAGTTCTGTAAGAACATACTTTGGGAACATTGTATTACCAAGCGTGTGACTGCTAGCTGTAGAGCACTCTATGCAATGCAAAACAATTGTTTTTTAGTCGCGGAGATTCATGATTGGTCCACGGAAAGCCCACTTGTTTCAGGCTTTGGTAGAGTCTGTTTTACTATATGGTTTTGAAGTATGGGGGCCTGCCATTTTTACTAGTGCTTGGGAGAGCTTGGAACAGGTGCAAAGGTCCTTTCTCATTAGCTCCTGCGCTTGCAGGTATTTTGGATTACCCAACTCTTCAAGAGCGTAATGCAGCATTTACTGATGCTTTGTTTACTTCTGTTGTCTCTTGCTTTGGTACATGCACTTTTGGTGTTGCTCATCTTTGTAGGAAATCCTTTCCTAGAAATGCACAGTTTGATGAAGGCGCAAGCGGCTTAAAAACAATTACGAGCGATAGTTGAGCCGATCTGTGACATAATGCCATTCAAATTATAAGTCTATTTTGAAAGCATAAGAAGGCACGCTTTGTTCTTGAGCATCGAAGCAAATGTTTGAATTATTTCTACGTGAGCCTCGGACCTTAAAGCATAAAATATTATATCGACCACCTCCTACCCTTGGACATATTTCTATGCAGCAATGGGATGGCGATTGGTCCACTTATTTGATCATCCCGGGGTCCTTAATTACGTGCCTCCTTTGGTAGGTGATATTCTTCAATTCACAAAGGAGGAAGTCAAAGAAGGATCATGCATCTATCTAATGGCAAGTCTCCCGATCTTCAAGGTTTGCAAGCGAAATTGCTTAAATGGGGGTCGCTATTGCTTCCAATCATCACTACTCTTTTAAATCAAGCTTTGCAAGAAGGCTTGCGAGAAAACTTGGGCTGTCACTAAGGTCGGTACCAATTTACAAAGCGGTGATAAGCATGACCCTTCTAATTATCGCATGATCATGGTAAGTTCCATATTTTCAAAGCTATTAGCCGGTCTTCTTGAGAAGCGTTGACATCATGGGCAGAACATCTTGGTGTACATCTTTGTAGGGCCGCGCGGGCTTTCCCATGCCATTCTACAATAGACCATATTTTCACATTAGCATGCTTATTGAACATAGTCGAAGTTTGAAACAAGACCTCTATATATCGTTGTGGATTTTACTTACGCTTTTGATACGGTACCACGCGAGCTTCTTTGGCGGCTTGCGGGCGCAGGGTTCCACAAGACCTTCAAAATGCAGTTTATCGGCTCTATGAAAGGGTTTTTTGCTAAATTTCCAGCATCGGTACTCAAACTAGCAATATTGGAGTTAAATCGGGGTTTCCCTTTATCTCCTACACTCTTTGGCTTGCACATTGATCAATTGGAAGAATGGCTTGATAATCATGGCGTGAGGAGGTCCACATTTGGCACACTATATCATTAGGCAACTTATGTATCTTTGATGATGTTTCACTTCGCACATATCACATTTGCTAGTATGCGGCAACATTTATATGCTCGCTGCCGGTTTTTGAGAACACAGGTCTACGTGTTAATCTCCAAAAGACCAAGCTTTTGGTAGTTCAATCTTCTCGTCACAATGTTCCCACTATGCACTATGATAGCCGCGAAGTTGAAGTTGTAGATAGCTACAAGTATCTTGGTGTGGAATTCTGTAAGAACACACTTTGGGAATAGTGTATTACCAAGCGGGTGGCTGCTGGATGGAGAGCACTCTATGCAATGCAAAACAATTATTTTCGCGCAGAAATTCATGATTGGCCACGGAAAGCCCACTTGTTTCGGGCTTTTGGTAGAGCCTGTTTTACTGTATGGTTCTAAAGTGTGGGGGCCTGCCATTAGTGCTAGTGCTTGGGAGAGCTTGGAGCGGGTGCAAAAGTCTTTTCTCACTTACAGCCTCGCGGTGTGCTATGCTATTCTTTTACAAGAGACAGGTTTTTGGCCTCTTCAACATTCTGCCATGAAGCGCCATCTCCACTATATCTACAAGGTGCACCGCATGGATGATGTTAGGTATCATGTTCTTGCACTTGCCATGGCTGAATCTCCTCAGCATTTGAAACGATGTTGGAAAGAGCATTGCACTACATGGTTTGCCCGTTGGGCTGTGCAACAAGAGCACTGCCTGATGCTTGCTAGTTCTGATCCTGAGCTTTTGCAACAATATCTCAATGGTCATTTTTCTCAAAAGATATGGGGCCTTGATTACTTTTGGCCCAAGTGAAAGCTGGTCATTATCATGCACATATAAATCCCACCTTGGCACGGGGGGCCCCAAGCTTATTTGCTTGCTTCATTGTCGGGGAACAAGCTTGTAGCTATTGCATCAATTCGCCGCGGGGTCCCACAGTCCACGGTTGAGACAGGGATAGATGGGGCGGCCGCAATTGCCGCGAGAATCGAGACTATGTGCCTGTTGCCGATTCTGAGTTATTGAAGATGAAAGCCATACTCTTCTGAGTTGCCCACGCTTTTGAGATAGTCGGAATCATTTTTTGACCTTAGCATTCCATTCCACGCTTCCACAACTTAACGAGCACCATCGTGCATGACTTGGCATTATACATACTTGAGGTTCTAGATAAGCGTGCGCAATTCACGAGCCCTCGGTGGTCATTATCTCCGCTTGTCTAGTATCATCATTCTTTGTAAAGGTTTTCCCTTGAAAACCTTTTCGAGGCAAGGTTTTTAATCCTAGTAGTAATGATTGTACTAGCCCATTGTATGGGTCCCATGACCTATTGGTCTCGAGTGGGCGTTAAAAATCTATTCTATTCTATTCTTATAGCCTAGGAGTCAAAACTACGATTGCCCTATGTTATTCTTTTATAAGAGACATGTTTTTGGCCTCTTCAATATTCTACCATGAAGCACCATCTCCACTATATCGATAGCGTGCATCACATGGATGATGATAGGTACCCTCTTCTCATGCTTGCCATGGCTAAATCTCCCCAATGTTTGAGGCGATGTTGGAAGAAATTGTAATGCATAGTTTGCACATTGGTCTATGCAAGCGAGAACAACTTGCATGGTGCTTGTTAGTTCCAATCTGAGCTTTTTGCAACAATATCTCGATGCTCGTTTTCTCGAGAAGATGTGGGATCTCGATTCGTTAGCCCAAGTTAAAACTAGTCATTATCATACACATATAAATCCCACTTTGGCTAGGACCACAAGCTTATTTGCTTGCTTCCTTGTTTAGAAAAAAGCTTGTAGCTATTGCATCAATTTGCCACGGGGTCCCACAAGCTCTGGATTGAGATAGGTAGATGGGAGCAGGTATAATTGCCACGAGAGGTGAGATTATGTGCATGTTGCCAATTACGGGTTATTGAAGATGAAAGCCATACTTTGAAGATATCCCTTTTGAGATGGTCGGGAATCATTATTTGAGTAACATTCCATTCCATGCTCCCACAACTTCTCCATTATCCGGTGCATGACTTGACATTATACATACTTTCGAGGTTCTAGATGAGCGTCTTCAATTATTGAGCCCTCAGTAGTCATCATCGCCTACTTGTATTTTCTTCTTGCTTGTCTAGTATCATTATTACTACAAAGGTTTTTGCCATAACGGTGCGGGGTGTTTTAATCCTAGTAGTTATGGTTGTACTAGGCCATTGTATGGATCCTATGGCCTTTTGGTCCGATTAGTCTTTTACAATATTTTGAACTAAAAAAGCATTGCATCTTTCACCATAGATGGGGGATTGTTAAGAAACCCAAGAAGATATATCAAATGGGACATTTTAATAAGGAATGAAATATATGAGCATTTTGACACGCATAGAGCATTATTTGAAATTTCTTCCCCTTCTTATGGCCAATTGGTCTTTGTGGATCTATCTTCTTCATTTCCATCAACAAGAAACAATATTTGACTAGTTTCAACAAAGCGATATGTTAGAGATAATGCTCCTTTCCACGAGACATTATGCGGAGTAAGAGGCCCGATGTGCTTCTGGGGTGATTTCATGGACATTTCTGGTTGACATCGAGTTTCAGGGTTTGGGTGAGGTGGAAGGGTAGAGATGGACATTGATAGATTATCGTGGACATGTTTCCATGACCCTAGCTCGACTTCAACCCGGTTGTCGGAAAAGCGGCCAGACCCGGAGCTTTCAAAACCCCTCTCTATTTTGGAAAAATGAAGCCCTTGCCTGGAGTTGGCTTCAAAGTGCGGATGCATGGGTATAGAGGCGACTTCAATTTGGACTTCATTTTTTGAAGTCAGTCAACCTCATGGAAGCGTACCTTTATAATTTGAGTGCGTGGTGGCCCTCGGGAAGAAACGATTTGACCCTATGCTACTCCTTCCGGCCGGGGATCAAGGGGATACCCCTCGAGAACATCTATAAAGATCATTATATGTCATAGTGCAAGTAATGGAGTCCATATCTTGGGGACGAGGAGGCAAGATAGACCCCACAGTAATAAGAATAAGCAGTAGAAATAGCAAATGGATGCCTTACGCATTGAGTGGAACCGTGCCTTATATCGAACAAAATTATTGACATGCCTTTGTATGCGGCATTATTGGTTATACATACGAGCATAATGTACAAAATACACATGTATATAATGTATTATATAGCCCTTCAGTATTGATTTATGGGGACTCTTAAGTCATTGTCACGAGCACCCGGTGATCTTTTCTATCATGTACATTTGATGCTCTCTATTCCATATTAGATGGATGATAACATCGAAGGGATCGGGATAATAGCGAGGATTGAGGCGGCGGGTCATCCGATCTTCCATGGGTATTTCTCGCTTGCGACAACGCTTGAAGTTTTCGTGATTCATCTTGCGGGTAATGGAATCACGTTCGGGACGAGAATGAGACCCGCGTGGGCTAGGCGGAGGCCAATGTTCTTTGCTTTTCGGCAATTTGATGTATATTTATACCCACCAAAATTATTGATGGTATATACCCACCAAAATTATTGATGGTATATACATAGAAAATTATTGATGGTATATACATACCAAAATTATTATCATATACATATTTATATGGTACTTTCGTATGCTACATGAGCTACAATGATCTTGGTGAATCGTGAGAAATGGTGTCAAACTTGATCCATGGCTACAATCAAAGCGTAAATATAATGTCGTATATAGCATATATACGATTTCTCTTTAAATAGGCATCTATGCCTTCATTGTCTTTAATGCCTTCTTGTTTGCATGCTCCTTGCCTCCCTGTCCCTCCTTGTTGCTCTTTGCCTCAGCATGTCTTGCATGCTCCTTGCACTTTTAATGCGCTCCACTAGTTGTTCCTTATGCGCTCCACTAGTTTCTTGCAAATGGTAACTTTGCAAGAACATCCTCGGCCCAGGCTGATCCGGAATACACCGCAAGCATCTTGGCCGAGTTAATCGATGCACTTTTGATGATTTTTAACAACTTTTGGGAGCATCGATGGCGTCCACGGTCCAACCACGAGCTTTGCAAGGCGGCTGATCAACTTCATTATCGATCGCTATACTCGTCATCTCCCTCCACTAGAGGAGATCAATTCGAGTCAAACAAGGTTCACTCTAAGTGCTTTGGGACTTCTTGAACCCCCTCAGTTTAGAAGATAGGCTAGAAACGGTTGAAGGACATGCTTTTCCATGGTTTCATGGCCTACTCTCGGATCGATATGTGCCTCTGGGTCATTCCTACTAATGAGAAGAATAGGATTTATATCCTCATTGAACTTTTCGACTTCCATTACAAATCTTTTGTGGATATTGGAAAGCTCCTATTCCGTTCCCTTGACTTCAACATCCACATGGTTACTATCTAGATTCCCCACACGGGATACAATTCCTTGGGATACCGTGACCTATGGCTACATAGCACACATCACATATCACGTTACATATCACGGTGAAGATACTCCTTTGGTGGTATAAAGATTTTCATAGAAATTAAGTATATAAGCAAGTGATTTCCGGTGTAATTAAGTAACATCCTCATATTATCATGTATTATCTTGGCAATCTTACACTTTTAGTGTGATTAAATGATTTCTTCTACCATTTTCCTTGTATTTTCTCATGTGAATGTTTTATTTGTGGTCATATTGACGCGTGTACGGTCGCGATGCGAAATCGCCTCGATTACAAATTATTGAAGGGCCTATTTAGCGCACCGTGGCTCTGGTCTTGATCGTGAGTCCGGTTTAATTCTGGGCCCATCTTTACCACCACCAAAGGGTATAATACTTGACATTATTGGTATTATTCTTCAACTTTCTTGGTATTATACTTCAAATGATATTAGTATTATACTTCAACATTATTGGATTAAGTAGCTATAAATTCTTTCACCTTGCTTTCACTTCTCACCTTTGTTCCATGTTTTCACATTGCTTTCACTTCTCGTGTTCTCACCTTGCTTTCACTTCTCACCTTGTGTTCGAGTTCTTTGCTAATTGATCTTGATCCTTGCTTCTTGCTCCTTCATCTTAGTGCTACTTTATGCTACTTGGTCTTGTTCCTTGCTCTTGATCTTGCTACTTGATCTTGTTCCTTGCTTCCTTGTTCCTTGCCTCTTGCTACTTGATCTTGATCCTTGTTCCTTGCTACTTCATCTTCACAGTTCTTGCTACTTGGTCTTCCTTGTTCCTTGATCTTCTTGCTCCTTGATCTTCCTTGTTCCTTGCTTCTTGCTACTTGATCTTGATCCTTGTTCCTTGCTATTTGGTCTTCTTCCTTGCTTCTTGCTCCTTGTTCCTTGCTCTACTCCTTGTTCCTTGCTTGCTTGTGCAAATGATTGGACCCAATCCTCCTGGGCTACTCGGAAGGCACACCCAAGCATGCCCCAGGCATTTGGTGCGGCCTGATGATGAGCTATTTGACCATTTCTTGGAGTGGAGGTTGCACCACAGTCCCACCAAAGAGCTTGCAATGGAGTTGATCAACTTCATTCTGGAGCGATTTGATTGTGGTCATGAGCCACTGATGGAAATTAATCCATCCCGAATGTTATAGGAGACTTGCAATGAGGGAATTCTTGAACCCCCTCCTTATCACGGACGAGATGCTTTCTGGCCGATTCGGGCCTCTTTTTCGTCTTTGGTTATTTAGCACACTCTGCGGATCAATACATATCGAGTTCATTCATGAAATTTGTAAGGGACGGATGTATGGCCTTATTAGGGCGCACTACTTGAAGTACAATGGTTTTGTGGAGTTGGGTCCGCTCCAGCATGATATCATCTGTGGAATTACTTTTTCTAATGACTAGGTACCCCATATGGTGGGAAGAATCCAATCTGGGGATACGCGCGTGAGCTCTGGTTTCCCTAACCCGGTTGCGTGGGTTACCCCTCGCGAGGGGAAGGGAAGGGAAGGGAGGGGTTAGGAACCTAAGGGAAGGTTACTAGGGACATCTTTAGCCGTGGTCTCTAGTAACCTTTGCTATCTATCATAAATATTTCATATGATACCGTGTTTAATATGTTCTATAAATATTCTCTAATATGTTAATATGTTCTCTAATATGTTAATATTCTCTAGTTCTGGGCCCATATTTTTTGCGAAAGTAGCCACGGTCGCGAATTGACTTCAGTACAAATTATTGAAGGGCCTATTTACCGTAGCCCGCGGTGCGAAAATTTTCGCTTCCGTAAGCCGCGGTTGCAAAATCGACTTCGATTACAAAATTATTGAAGGTGCAATTTACCTTGCCAGTAGCCATGATCTTGAAATCGACTTCGGTTACAAATTATTGAAGGGCTATTTAAGCAGGTGGCTCACAGTCGCCGGAAAATCGTGGATCGATTTAGTTCTGCAGGCCCATATTTATTGCCAGAGTGGCCACGATGTGTAATATATCATCAATTTACCCACAATCTGACATTTAAGCTGCGAGCCTTTGCACAGCCGATAAATAAACCAACTCTTTTTTCGGTAGAGGCGTTATCGAGAGCTCTCAATCGGACATAACCTTTGCCTTGCCTACATCTCATTGATCTCCACTCCCTTGATGATCGCTCAGCGGTTGCGGACTTATACCAAAACTGCCCTCTTTTTTCAGCATTGGGTTTTTGTCTAAACAACTTAGCAAGTGTTGATTCACTTTGGTTCCGTGATTTCTTCACCCACTTGCACCACGATCGCTACGTAAAACCATTGACACATCTGCTGCAAGGAATTCCCAACTGAACCTCGTGTGTTGGGTGAAGCGGAAGAATGCATTCTTTGCTTGCTTATGGGACTTCTCCATTCCACAGTGTATTCCAAATTCCCGGGGCTTCCATATTCACGACAAACCACCGCCATAATGCGAACAGAATATGGGCGTAGTGAGTCAAATTGGCCTCACCCCATGCCATCGGGAAAGACTTAGTGAAGTTTGTGGCGCCTCACGGAATTTGGCAACATCATTTTCTACTACCTTTTTTTACGCATTTCCTTTACCGGTCTGAGGAGAAATCACGCCATGCCTTGATTTTCTTCAGGCGTGATGCCCCGCGATCATTTGATCATCCTCGGCTGCAATAAGATCCTTGTAAGCTTCCCAAACACCGGATAAGTTCTCTTTTCGCGGGAGGCAAAAACCTCTTAGCCTTTGGACCACCCATCTTGGGTTTTGAGGGAAACCTTGCCTGATACCTTTGGATCTTGAAGTATTTTGTAGTGCCCACCATGAAGTCCCACATTAGATAGCACCTTTTCAACTTCATGCATGGCGGCTTCCTAGAACTTTGGGGTGATTTATTCCAAGCAAGCAGGGATACTCATATAAACCATCTTGTCTATGATTCTCAAGAAAGCATGAAGGGTGCATATGTGTACTCTTCTTAGCGAATTGGCGAGAATTGGCATCAAGGTTGTGTCCTTCTCTTCTCTATTTGGTGGCTCATCACGGACCGGGTCTAATGTACTCTTGTCCAATCCAAATGAATCTCTTCTTGCATAGAGGCGGTAGGGACAAGCATGAGTAGTCTTACCCGACACCATGCTTCATTACGTACATGCATTTTATTGTCTTCAAATCTGCGACAAGATGCCATTCAACCTCGTTACTCACCATATCCGAGGCGCAAGTTTTCTCCAATTCCGTGAGAGGCAATCATTGTGGGAATGGGTATTTGATCAAAACCCATTTCGATTATCTATGATTTTCCTCCGGTACACGAAATAAACCAACCCACCAAATGTGATCTTGATTTGGGCGGAAAACTTACCATCTAGATTTGACTCTTCATTCCACGTATTCAAAGCTCTCGTTCATTAGACTCGGTGAAAAACCTCTCGTACTTCTAAGCCTTTCACCAATTCCATTTCATCCAGACTTCAAAACAATTCTTAGTTTGCCGGTAGCACTCTTCTACCTTCATATCATAAAAATCGAACCAAAAGCTGAAGCATTCTAGTTAAGTCTATCCGGCAATTGTTATTTTCATTAAAGGCGAAAAGTATCACCAAACTTGACTTCTTCTTACCTTTGGTATAGGATGCCAATGTATCCAAGTTGACAGCTTTGGGTCGGTGATACATATCACCAAGAAGCTCTTGCACTTGTGCGTTTCTCGATGACCTACAAGTCCTCACACTAGTCATCCTTGGTAGTAGAATAGTTTTGGTAATGCCTTGTTGTTTAAAGCCATCCCGCAAGCATCGAACAAAGCAATATAAGCTTGCCTACTTATTCCGACATTGTCACACAGTTCTTGCACTGATTCTGAGGTTTGACTGTTCCCCAACTCCTGCTTGCGGTTGATGTACATTCCCTTCTTTGCGGTGCATTCATCTCGATCACCAATTTCTGATTTTCTACCTCCAATTCATTGAGCTTGCGGCATTGTTGAGACAGAAAAGTAGTTAAATGCATTTTGGAGCTGATTAACATCGATAAAACTTTGCAATTGAATCCATACAAGTGGTTATACATGGCACATAAATGTGGATCGGTATTACCATTAACCAAATTATTACGGTAACCTAGTAACCCTTGCTGTCCCTTACAAGCAAATTCAATAAGGCCCGGATCAGTGGAAGTTTGGATGGGCTCAGTGAAAGGATCACATGGATACAGTTGGCCTTTAGCCCAGGGGTCTATATTCATGGCTCGAAGCTTCATAATGCATCTTCATCTATTGGTTGCTTCCAAGTGAACTTATTCCTGTAAGGCGAGGCATTCTTTTGGCACATTGACCCTCGGAATTAGTTTGATCCACGAAGCAAAGTATTAGAAGGAAGAACACCCAAAAGGAATGCAATGGCGACTTCGGAAACCAAATACCTTTGCCATTGGCGTTGCAAAAAGCCGAGAACTAGAAGCGGAGATTAAATTAGGAAGATTCTTGCCAACAAGCGAGGCGAAATTGAAAATTTTTAAGCTCTATTTTCAACAGAATCCGGGCCTAATCCCAATTCAAAAAGCGCACGCCGCAATGGCAAGATCGTTGGCTTCGATGGCGGCGATGGCAAAGGTCGATGGCTGAGGGCAAGCTCGTCGATCGATGGCGCCAAGCTTCGATGACATAAGCTCGAAGGTGGGAAAAGCGAAAATCCTAGATATAATCATCAAATATTGGTCGTTAGGAAATAATGATTGCGGGGTTAGGTTCGGGGGTTAGGTTCGGAGGTTAGGTGGTTAGGTTAGGGGAGAGTGAAAGTTAGGTATGGAGGGGGGGAAGCTAGGTTCGGGATCCTACGTGGCGGCCCCCCTAATATATTCTTAGGAGGCCCTTATTTGACCTCAAAAAAACTCTAATGCGGATGCAAAGGATCCGCATGGACAAGAACTGTTGTCATGGTAAAGCATGTCAAGGTAACGAAAGCAAATTTTGCTTCCACACTTCATTCAAATGGCACATCTTCTTTCGTGAGGCATGTCAAAGGAAGGCAATCTCTGAATAATCTCGAATAAAATGCCGATAGAAGTTGGCAAATTCGAGAGAAAACTCAATCAATAGGTGCGTGGGAGCTAAGGATCAATTGGGAGATATGCGAGCTATGGGTCTGGAAAGGCAAATCTTGTTGGAATGTGATTTTGTGAAGGAAGGCTATGAGAAGGTCACCCACAATGTTGATGATACCTTGCCTAATTGCATCCAATTAATTAAAATCCAATTTCTAACAGAATTAATCTGAAACGATTTACGAAAGCAATTATGCATTATATTTTAGGGTACAAGGATGTATCACGAGGCCTCTCGAACAAAATGATGACCATAAAATGAAACCGATCAAGCCCTAGAAGAATCTGTGACTGTTGATCAAATGCTAGATGACTTGGCTTAGGCTCACGCTAGGAGCGCTACGACAAGGATCCAAGAGGGTATTTGATCACAAAATCAATATGGGATAATACTCGAATATGCTATTGGGTCTGGCAGCGGTTAAGCGCTCGAGCAAACTAAAAATCTTTTAGATTTTGATGATCAGTATAGGCTGTGATTGGATCCTTCAAGGAAACGTCTCACTCCTCGAAAGAAACAACTATCGCAAAAAGTTTCTTGTCATAAATTGGATAATTGATTTCTGCAGCTTTGAATTTCTAAGAATAGTAGGTGATAGAATGCAGTTCATGGTCATCCCCCTCCTGCAATAGGATACTGCCAAGAGCAAAATCAGAAGCATATGCTTCAACAATATATGGATGCGAAGGATCTGCATGGACAAGAACTAATGTCGTGGTAAAGCATGTCAAGGTAACAAAAGCAATTTTTGCTTCCACACTTCATTCAAATGGTACATCTTTTTGGGTTGCCCCTAGGGGGGCAAACCCTCGTTTATGTGGGTATGTGGGCATATCCAGGTATATGCCGGCATATGCCCAGCAAATGCTGGTGACTGCTAAAAACTGGCTCTTTCCTGTAAATGTTAGGTCGCATCTGTTCGTGGTCCAGCCCCAGTCGCCTGTGTTCAAACCGGCAAACCGGCATCCATTCTATAGGAGATCCGGCAGTTCACAGTATTTTCAACCTTTAAGCATAAGGCAATTACTTGGTGAAATGGAGGAGCAGTACCTATCTTCTTCTTCTTAGCATGGAGGATTTGCGCTCTCTGTTTCGGCATGTCGGTGCCATTCACAAGGATTGGAAAGTAACCTCTTCAATCGACTCCCTTGAACTGAATTGCGCTCAAAGTTTTGTTGGGCACTTGGCTTTTTGCAAAGGGAAGCTCGATCTGCCTTTTAAACGAATCTTAGATATGTGGAGAGACGAGAGAGACAAGTTGAGAGAGGACAAAGCGGTAAGGAGATTCATGAAGGCCTTTATGGGTTTTCTTAAAGGCGCCTTGCTAACTTCGGGATCAATATTTCTCGGGGATATTTACGTAACAACATGGATTACTCATATTTGCTTGAAGATGAAGAAGGCGGGCATTCTCGGCCCTCGACAATCGTCTGCGCAAGGCAAATTAGACCATCGGACAATGATGTTAGCCAAGGCGAGGGAAATTGTATCTCGTGAGAAGGGAAAGCTCAAGGAGCTAGAAGCGAAAAAAATAGGCAAGAGTGGATTAAACAATGGCATTAGAGTTAGATTTAATGGGCGGGAGTAAGGGGAAGATCGGCAACAATGCGCCTCATCACCCAACATCAACCTCAAATGATAAAAAAGAGTCTACCATATGATGGCTCGTATGTTACCAACTTTCATATTTAGTTTTGGTTTTGGGGATTACATTTATGAATAAACTCTCTATTGGCTTCATTCTTCCTGTTTCTTTCTTTCTTCTGGTATGATGATGATGCCACATTTTAGTATGCATGATTGCATTTTGTGTCGTGAGAATTAGATACATGTTATTTTAGGTCTCTAAGTGAAATAAGGTTGCACGCGTGCAGGATTTGGTGGACTTCTTTATGTGTCAGCTAATCATCCTTATGGAATATACATTTACTGCAGCTTTGGTTCATTCTTTGGACCATCCGAACATGTTGTGGCTAAAAGAATCATAGAGGAATATCGTGCCAGGGGAAGAAGCTCGGACAATAAATGCAAGATTGGCGGGGCAATGAGAAAGATGTAATCTAGCTGATTGATGTATATGTTTCCTTGTTGTTTTACCAAATGCTTATGTAATTTTCAGCATAGAACCACAAATACAGCTGGTGCAGGAACATCAAAGTCTACTACTGGTGGAAAATCCAGTGGGAATATCCCAACAAAGATTTCAAGGCCTGCCGACCCTGTAAGAAAATAATGCATACATCCGTTACTTCAAATCCTTATATGATACAGATTATCAGGAGATTTCTTGTGACTATATATGGCATTCTACAGGTGAAACTTAAAGTCTATTTTCAGATGAAGAGCCTACTACGGATGTAAAGAAGCAATCTCAAAAACATGGTGAGCTCTAGTTCGTTATTAAGTACTACAATTTAAAGAAACTAAAGCATAGCAACTGTTTCACTTTTTCCTAGATAAAAAACCGGCTCAACCAGTTCCTAAGAAAGCATCGGTACCACAATCGCAAGGAAGTAACAGAGGAAGTTTCTCTTCCAAAGAAGCGAATAGAAATGGCTCTAATCCTGCACCATCATCAATGAAATCTGCTAAAGGACACCCTCAAAACATGCCCAAAAATTCAAAAGGCCCGAAAAGCGGTTCCTTGAAACATCTTCCGGTCGGCCTTCCTGAAACCATCAAATGCCCAAGTCTTCTAAGATAGGCGTCGGTGGACAAAGACCCATGCATGAGAACCGTAAAAATGTTGATAGTCATAAGATTATTGAGAAGTCCAATCAAAAATAAAATAAGCGCAAGTGGAGATCAAAGGAGGCCCGGATGCCATATGATGCATTAATAAAGCGGTATTGAGTTCAATATATAATTTTATATACGTGCGATAATAATTAAGTTTATTAGCTATATTGCATTGTAGAGAATAGAAGCAAAGCGTCGGACAATCCGGGGTAAGTCTTGGTGTAGTTCGGGGAAGACCGGTTTCAAATCTTAAAGGAAATATTAGTGCCCTGGACAAAAGAAACTGCTTTGTAGGGGTGAAGCCTATTCCTAGGCCAAATGATTCCGGGAAAATTTGCTTGCTACAAAATCTAATCGGGGAATGTAAATCCCGAAAAGCGGCGTCTTGACTGGGACACATATTGGAAGATTCATTTATAGATGATGATGATAGTCGGTGATTACCAATCAGCTATTAAATGAATGTTTGGGTAAGATACTTTTTCCCAATCCAATTTAGGCTTGAGGCGGTTTCTTCCCTTTTGCTTATGTTATCTGTTTGGCAGGTATAATCCATCAAAGTATGCTGATGAAGATTTTGATGATAGAGAAATGTTAGCAGACTTTCACAGCATTGAAAGAGAAGAAAAGAAGAAGAAGAAGAAGAAGAAGAAGAAGAAGAGATTTTAACGTCACGCCACAAGGCAGCGTCCTATCGGACATGTGACACTGTACAACACACCCAGATGGGTCCTGCCCCCACCACTTTACATTGCTGAAGTGGGTCCTTCCCCACCAACTTTACATTGCATGGCCACTTTCTAGCGTTGAACCCGTGACCTTGGGTACAATAACATGATGCTTTGACTGATAAGTGTGCTCTCTCATATGTATTAATTCTGGGGTATCTATGGTAGCTTCATTAATGATTTGATCTGTTTGGCTTGAATAGTGCTAAGATTGCAAGGGAAGAAGATGAGCGTGAACTGGCCCATCCAATTGTATCAATCATTTCAAAGTGCATCTCTGAAGCCTTGATCCTTGACCAGGTGAGTGGTGCAAAAGTAGAAGAGAACATTTTTTACTTTTCTGAAGCCTTTCTGCGGCCGGGGTGGAGTGCATGCGAGCATTGCTTTGCCTCTAATTCCAGAAGGAAGGAAGGAAGGAAGGAAGGAAGGAAGGAAGGAAGGAAGTTTATTTTAGACAAATGATTAGCAAGACCTACAGGTAGAAGGTTGCTTCAATTTAAATATTCTATTGCACCTTTTGGTAAGGTAATAAGTTTGCAAGGCATTCAAGTTATTAGTCTAAGGCTGGATTGATTCTTTCTATATGCAATCAAAGATGGCGAACATCTTTTTTTGTTTTATGTATCTTTAATATTGGCAAGCTCTGTTACAGTTGAAGGCCCAACTCATATGAAGAATCAAGTGGCTTTATTATGTTTCACCCTATAGTGTTGTACAAAATTCTAGCTTTGCATTCTCTACTTGGGCCACATTCACACATTAAAATAGCTTTGATATTGCAGAATCACATTGAACAAGTGTAGTTTTGGAGAAGAAAATGAGGCTTCAAATGTTAGCTGCATCTGATCCAAAGTTCTTATGATGCTTAGCTATGTATGTTTTGCAATACATATTACAATGCTTTGCAAAAAAGGCTTACTAAGAAGCTTGCAATGTCTACCTCTACTACCATCCCAACAATTTTAGGATGATGAATGCATGATAATCAAACTCAAGCAAGCCAGATTTATAAGAAATGAACAATTGTTGAAGTAAATATCAAATAAAATGAGACAAATTTCCCTTGGAAGAATTTCCTCACTTACAATTCAAGGTTGTGATATAAATTGTTTCTCTGTTGCTATTGTACCCAATTAACACAATTGTTCAAGTAAATATCAAATAAAATGAGACAAATTCCCTTAGAAGAATTTCCTCACTTAGAATTCAAGGTTGTGATATAAATTGTTTCACTCTGTTGCTATTGTACCCAATTAACACACAAACAACTATTAGGTGTCTAACACTAATAACTGAATAAGGATAAGATAAAAATGATTTGACATAAAAAGACATCTTTAGTGTTCATGTTTGTTATTCCATCTGTCTTTAACATATACAACATTCAATTTCTTTTTCCTATTTGCAACATTCAATTTGTGAGTTATTAGCGTATTTGAATGCCTTGCCTTATGAGTTATGAATTGGGCATGGAAATAGCATTCCACTGATATGTTTGAGTCCGGTTTTTGGGTTGCCCCTAAGGGGAAAACCCTCATCCATGTGGGTTTGTGGCATATTCCAAGTATATGTCAGTATATGCTCGAAAACATGACGTTGAAGTGTGATTTAAGCCATTTCACTCTCGGGTCACGGAGGGCAACCCTCCGTGCGCAACACCTTGTTTCATGAGGCATGTCAAAGGAAGGCAATCTCTGAATAATCTCGAATAAAATGCCGATAGAAGTTGGCAAATTCGAGGGAAAACTCAATCAATAGGTGCATGGGACTATATCGTTTTTATACTCAATACATTATTATTGAATATCTGGCACAAATTTGAAGTATAATACGTCAAAAAAATCTGACAAAAAATATTCGGCGTCGAAAATTTTTCACGTAAAGCGAAACCTTCAAACTTTTTTCCGTGTTTAAACAAGCATTCACGAACCAAAATTTTAGTACCAAAAATTTCGATTTGTATTTACATCAAACCATCAGAGTACACAGAACAAGTACTGCCTCCCACGAGGCTATATACATGAAAGCCACATTATCTGAGATAACAAGGCGACAACACAAGATAACTAAATGCACCGCGTCTCGCTCAAATGACTATCAAAGCGGCCTGCACAAGCTTCCGCGTGTTAGTAACATGTATAAGAGTTATCCGGTATGTCAACCTGAAACAACGGTGACGGTTGCAAAAACAACACATATGGAATCCACCGGTTTTTTAAATATTTTTTAAAAATTTTAAATCAAGGTTCGGCTTAAAAAAAATAAAATAATAATAATAATAATAATAATAATAATAATAATAATAATAATAAATAAATAAATAAATTTTTTTTAAGTGAAATAAAAGTCGAAATAGAGGTTTAAACGAAAAAAAAAAATCCGGAAAATAATAATAATAATAATAATAATAATAATAATAATAATAATAATAATAATAATAATAATAATAATAATAATAATAATAATAATTGAACTTTCGCGTAAGTGAATTAGAAAAAAAAACTTTCTTTTTTCTTTTTAATAGTTTCGCTTACGCGAAATTTTTTTTTTTCGGCCGGCGAGGGAAAAATATGTTTTTTACCTAAAAATACGTATTTTTGGACTTTATACGTCCAGAAAAATAATTCTGTACGTACAGAACCTATCCCTGATGGGAGCTAAGGATCAATTGGGAGATATGTGAGCTATGGGTCTGGAAAGGCAAATCTTGTTGAAATGTGATTTTGTGAAGGAAGTCTATGAGAAGGTCACCCACAACGTTCGTTGATGATACCTTGCCTAATTGCATCTCAGACAATCCTGGTTGCCTGTGCAGTATGGTAATATACTTAGATGGTAAATATTGCACTGATATCCATTGAGAAGTTTGCACTTTTAAGTTATCAAACTATTGGCTTTTGACTTTTGTTTGTATAAGGAACTTGGATGTTCTATAGTTTTTAGGGAAAAATATAAGCTTCTTGTGATGAATGTTTTAATGATCTAAAGATGGGTGTGAATTAATTGTGATGCCCGTCTTAGAGTTGTAATACATGAATGAAATTTGTGTATCTGCTAAAGGTCCTATTTAGGGTGAAGTTCATACTTGTGATGCATGCAAAGATTGACTTTTATCAGGCAATTAAAGTGCCAATAAGCTTGATAGACTCTACAACTTTTCTTTGAGTCCACGTCTTGAATGGCCCTTCTTGATGCATGGCATATTTCATTTTCATATTGTTGGGGTGGTCACCACTCATCACACTTTCGTCACCACCACTCACCACTCACCACACTCGTCACCACTCACCACACTCGTCACCACTCACCACTCACCACAGTCGTCACCACTCACCACTCACCACACTCACCACTATGGTATAGGAGATCGTATATTGTATATGGAGTGATATACTCACATGCACACGTGCAGGATATTTGCACGTATACATTGTGGAGGCATTATGATCACTGTATTATCTGAGCAGAGAGAAGAACAGAGAGAGACGGTGTATTGGGAGAGAGTATTTTGCTTGATCTAGCTATGGAGAGGATGATTCTTTGTGTTGTGCATTGCCTTGATCTGATAGATTGAGCTTGGATTGTTGGGTTTTCCATCCTTCTTGCAAGGTTAGAGTTCAGGCTCTAACAATTTGGCGACCACGGTGCTCGACAGACCATTGATCGGCAACCAACGATGCTCATGAAGGTTCATTTGCATTATTTGAGACTCATAAGCTACCTGGAATATGTCAGTTTAGCAAGTTCTATTATATTACATCAGATTTGCCACATTGGTATGCTAGTGCAGTAATATTTGGCGGAGTTCTTGGACTGTGGCTTGGTCTTTGCCCACATTCTTTGTTGCTATTACATGTTATCGGACTTCTCCTATTTGGAAGATGCTTATTTAACCGGGGTTGGAGTTGGTGATGACTCGGAGGGAATTGTTACTTAATCCAAGAAATGAAAAGGACTTACGGCCTTACTTTGAAAGAGAAGTGCTACTCTAAGGGATTCGGTTTGGCATAGCTCAATCCGAGAGAATTTGTGGAGAATTTTTTGAGTTACAACAGGTCGTTTTTTGTAAAAACAGCTGGTGACAGTTCCATAATACACAATCTATCCTACATCAAAAGCTGTGTTTCGACGATACGAATCTAACGAGTTATGGTGCAGGTCAAACAGGAACTCAAGATATCAGCTTTCAAAGTTTGCCACAGTTACAGAGGTTCTGTTTCGTCACTGTCATTTTGGACCAACTTGTTTTGTACCAGTTATTTGGATTGTAAATGTGTCATTTGGGGACATGTTCCAAGGACCATATTAGTATGTTTGTTGTGGGTTCTCCGCCACCGGAGTGGCACATTTTCCCACCGTGGTCGCTTGTTGGGGGTGGTCACCACTCATCACACTCGTCACCACTCACCACTCACCACACTTTCGTCACCACTCACCACTCACCACACGTCGCGTCACCACTCACCACTCACCACACTCACCACTATGGTATAGGAGATTGTATCTCTTGTATATGGAGTGATATCACGCTTACATGCACGTCGCGGGATATTTGCATGTATATGCATTGTGGAGGCATTATGATCATTTGTATTATCGGCGGGAGAGAAGAACGGAGAGAGCGGTGTATTGGGAGAGAGTATTTTTGCTTGATATAGCTATGGAGGGATGATTCTTTGTGTTATGCATTGCCTTGATCTGATAGATTGAGCTTGGATTGTTGGATTTTTCATCCTTCTTACAAGGTTAGAGTTCAGGCTCTAACACATATGTCCTTTTATTCTCTACGAAGCCTCTTCTAGAAGCCACATCTTCTCTTAGTTGGGAGGGTAACATGAGAGATGTACACATTCATCTGAGACTTGCCTCCTATACACAGAATATATCCACAACTTCATAATACATAGAGCAATATTTCAAACCATGTTTTTTACCAGATAAATATAATATTCATATTGAGAAGCCAGTATTACTGAAAAGAAGTGGACATCATGGGCAGAACATACTGGTGTACGTGTTGTAGGACATGTAGGCTTCCGTCCAGACCATTCTATGATGGACCATATTTTCACATTGCGCATGCTTATTGAGCATAGTCGAAACTTCAAACAAGACCTCTATATATGCTTTGTGGATTTTACTTCCGCCTTTGATACAATATCTTGCAAACTTCTTTGGCAGCGCTTGCAAGCACTTGGGGTTCCACAAGACCTTCAAAATGTTTATCAGCTCTATGAAAGGATCTTTGCTAAGTTTCCAGCATTGGGTACCCAAATCACTAGCGATATTGGAGTACATCAGGGTTGCCCTCTATCTCATACACTATTTGGCTTACACATTGATCAATTGGAACAATGGCTTGATCACCATGGTGGCGGAGGTCCACATTTAGCACATTATATCATCAGGCAACTTATGTATGCTGATGATGTTTTGCGAATGGCATATACTGCTGCTAGTATGCAACAACATTTACATGCTCTATGAGAACATAGGCCTTTGTGTTAATCTCGAAAAGACCAAGCTCTTGGTAGTTCAATCTTCTCGGCATATTGTTCCAACTTTGCACTATGATAGCCACGAAGTTGAAGTTGTAGATAGCTACAAGTATATTGGTGTAGAGTTCTGTAAGAACATACTTTGGGAACATTGTATTACCAAGCGTGTGACTGCTAGCTGTAGAGCACTCTATGCAATGCAAAACAATTGTTTTCGTGCAGAGATTCATGATTGGTCACGGAAAGCCCACTTGTTTCAGGCTTTGGTAGAGTCTGTTTTACTATATGGTTTTGAAGTATGGGGGCCTGCCATTTTTACTAGTGCTTGGGAGAGCTTGGAACAGGTGCAAAGGTCCTTTCTCATTAGCTCCTGCGCTTGCAGGTATTTTGGATTACCCAACTCTTCAAGAGCGTAATGCAGCATTTACTGATGCTTTGTTTACTTCTGTTGTCTCTTGCTTTGGTACATGCACTTTTGGTGTTGCTCATGCTGGTAGGAAATCCTTTCCTAGAAATGCCTGGTTTGATGAAGACTGCAAGCAGCTTAAAAAACAATTGCGAACGATAGTTGAGCCAGATACGCGACATAATGCCATTCAGAATTATAAGTCTATTTTGAAACGCAAGAAGGCACGCTTTGTTGCTGAGCATCAGAAGCAAATGTTTGAATTACTGCTACGTGAGCCTCGGACCTTCTGGCGCAAAATATTATATCGACCACCTCCTACCCTTGGACATATTTCTATGCAGCAATGGGATGAGCGATTGGTCCACTTATTTGATCATCCTGGGGTCCTTAATTCTGTGCCTCCTTTGGTAGGTGATATTCTTCAATTCACAAAGGAGGAAGTCAAAGAAGGACTGCGGCATCTATCTAATGGCAAGTCTCCTGATCTTCAAGGTTTGCAAGCAGAATTGCTTAAATGGGGGGGTCCGCTATTGCTTCCAATCATCACTACTCTTTTAAATCAAGCTTTGCAAGAAGGCTTGCCAGAAACTTGGGCTATCACTAAGGTCGTACCAATTTACAAAGCAGGTGATAAGCATGACCCTTCTAATTATCGCATGATCATGGTAAGTTCCATATTTTCAAAGCTATTAGCCAGTCTTACTGAGAAGCAGTTGACATCATGGGCAGAACATACTGGTGTACGTGCTGTAGGACAGGCAGGCTTTCGTCCATGCCATTCTACAATAGACCATATTTTCACATTGCGCATGCTTATTGAACATAGTCGAAGTTTGAAACAAGACCTCTATATATGCGTTGTGGATTTTATACGCTTTTGATACAAGATTACCACGAAGCTTCTTTGGCGGCGCTTTTAGCGCACTTGGGTTCCACAAGACCTTCAAAATGCAGTTTATCGGCTCTATGAAAGGGTTTTTGCTAAATTTCCAGCATCAGGTACTCAAACTAGCAATATTGGAGTTCGTCAGGGTTTCCCTTTATCTCCTACACTCTTTGGCTTGTACATTGATCAATTGGAAGAATGGCTTGATAATCATGGCGGCGGAGGTCCACATTTGGCACACTATATCATTAGGCAACTTATGTATGCTGATGATGTTTCACTCAGCACATACATTTGCTAGTATCAAAGAACATTTATATGCTCGCGACGCTTTTTTGTGAGAACACGGTCTACGTGTTAATCTCCAAAAGACCAAGCTTTTGGTAGTTCAATCTTCTCGTCACAATGTTCCCACTATGCACTATGATAGCCGCGAAGTTGAAGTTGTAGATAGCTACAAGTATCTTGGTGTGGAATTCGTAGAAGAACACACTTTGGGAATAGTGTATTACCAAGCGGGTGGTCAGCCGGATGGAGAGCACTCTATGCAATGCAAAACAATTATTTTCGCCAGAATTCATGATTGGCCACGGAAAGCCCACTTGTTTCGGGGCTTTTGGTAGAGCCCTGTTTTTAACTTGTGGTTCTAAAGTGTGGGGGCACGCCATTAGTGCTAGTGCTTGGGAGAGCTTGAGCGGGTGCAAAAGTCTTTTCTCACTTACAGCCTCGCTGGTGTTATGCTATTCTTTTACAAGAGATGTTTTTGGCCTCTTCAACATTCCCCGCCATGAAGCCATCTCCACTATATCTACAAGGTGCACCGCATGGATGATGTTAGGTATCATGTTCTTGACTTGCCATGGCTGAATCTCCTCAAAGATTTGAAACGATGTTGGAAAGAGCATTGCACTACATGGTTTGCCTTGGGCTGTGGCAACAAGAGCACCGCCGATGCTTGCTAGTTCTCGATCCCGAGCTTTTTTCAACAATATCTCAATGGTCATTTTTCTCAAAAGATATGGGACGCAGCTTACTTTGGCCCAAGTGAAAAACTGGTCATTATCATGCACATATAAATCCCACCTTGGCACCAGGGCCCCAAGCTTATTTGCTTGCTTCATTGTCCAGAACAAGCTTGTAGCTATTGCATCAATTCGCACGGGTCCCACAGTGCTACTGGATTGAGACAGGGTAGATGGGAGCGCCGCAATTGCCGCGAGAATCGAGACTATGTGCCTCAATTCACCGCCATGTGTTATTGAAGATGAAAGCCATACTCTTCTGAGTTGCCCTGCTTTTGAGATAGTCCGGAATCATTTTTTGACCTTAGCATTCCATTCCACGCTTCCACAACTTAACAGAGCACCATCTGTGCATGACTTGGCATTATACATACTTGAGGTTCTAGATAAACGTCTGCAATTACTGAGCCCTCAGTAGTCATTATCTCCGCTTGTCTAGTATCATCATTACTGTAAAGGTTTTTCCCTTGAAAACCTTTCGAGGCAAGGGTTTTTTAATCCTAGTAGTAATGATTGTACTAGCCCATTGTATGGGTCCCATGACCTATTGGTCTCCGTGGACGTTAAAAAATCTATTCTATTCTATTCTTATAGCCTAGGAGTCAAAACTACAGTGCCCTATGTTATTCTTTTATAAGAGACATGTTTTTGGCCTCTTCAATATTCTACCATGAAGCACCATCTCCACTATATCAGCAACGTGCATCACATGGATGATGATAGGTACCCTCTTCTCATGCTTGCCATGGCTAAATCTCCCCAATGTTTGAGACGATGTTGGAAAGAGAATTGTAATGCATAGTTTGCCTGTTGGTCTATGCAAGCAGAACACTGCATGGTGCTTGTTAGTTCCAATCCTGAGCTTTTGCAACAATATCTCGATGCTCGTTTTTCTCAGAAGATGTGGGATGCAGTTACGTTAGCCCAAGTTAAAACTAGTCATTATCATACACATATAAATCCCACTTTGGCGCTAGGACCACAAGCTTATTTGCTTGCTTCCTTGTTTAGAAAAAAGCTTGTAGCTATTGCATCAATTTGCACAGGGTCCCACAAGCTACGGATTGAGATAGGTAGATGGGAGCAGCCGCAATTGCCACGAGAGGTGAGATTATGTGCATGTTGCCAATTACAGGTTATTGAAGATGAAAGCCATACTTTGAAGATATCCTGCTTTTGAGATGGTCAGGAATCATTATTTGAGTAACATTCCATTCCATGCTCCCACAACTTCTCCAGCCCCATCCGTGCATGACTTGACATTATACATACTCGAGGTTCTAGATGAGCGTCTTCAATTATTGAGCCCTCAGTAGTCATCATCGCCTACTTGTATTTTCTTCTTGCTTGTCTAGTATCATTATTACTACAAAGGTTTTTGCCATAACGAGGCAGGGGTGTTTTAATCCTAGTAGTTATGGTTGTACTAGGCCATTGTATGGATCCTATGGCCTTTTGGTCCGATTAGTCTTTTACAATATTTTGAACTAAAAAAGCATTGCATCTTTCACCATAGATGGGGGATTGTTAAGAAACCCAAGAAGATATATCAAATGGGACATTTTAATAAGGAATGAAATATATGAGCATTTTGACACGCATAGAGCATTATTTGAAATTTCTTCCCCTTCTTATGGCCAATTGGTCTTTGTGGATCTATCTTCTTCATTTCCATCAACAAGAAACAATATTTGACTAGTTTCAACAAAGCAGCATATGTTAGAGATAATGCTCCTTTCACGAGACATTGTCTGGAGTAAGAGGCCCGATGTGCTTGCAGGTGATTTCATGGACATTTCCTGGTTGACATCGAGATTTCAGGGGTTTGGGTGAGGTGGAAGGGTAGAGATGGACATTGATAGATTATCGTGGACATGTTTCCATGACCCTAGCTCGACTTCAACTTCGACTGTCAGAAGGCGGCAGACTGGAGCTTTCAAAAACCCCTCTCTATTTTTGGAAAAATGAAGCCGCCGCTGGAGTTGGCTTCAAAGTCTGGATGCATGGGTATAGGGCGACTCGAATTTGGACTTCATTTTTTTGAAGTCCAGTCAACCTCATGGAAACGTACCTTTATAATTTGAGTACGTGGTGGCCCTCCGGAAGAACGATTTCGGCCCTATGCTACTCCTTCCAGCCAGGGATCAAGGGGGATACCCCTCTGAGAACATCTATAAAGATCATTATATGTCATAGTGCAAGTAATGGAGTCCATATCTTCGGGACGAGGAGGCAAGATAGACCCCCTGTAATAAGAATAAACAGGCCGAGAAATAGCAAATGGATGCCTTCTGCATTGAGTGGAACCGTACTTATATCGAACAAAATTATTGACATGCACTGTAGCAGCATTATTGGTTATACATACGAGCATAATGTACAAAATACACATGTATATAATGTACGTATATAGCCCTTCTGAGTATTGATTTATGGGGACTCTTCTGAGTCATTGTCACCAGGCACCCCAGTGATCTTTTCTATCATGTACATTTGATGCTCTCTATTCCATATTAGATGGATGATAACATCGGCGGGATCGATAATAGCGAGGGATTGAGAGCCGCAAAGGGTCATCCAGCCTTCCATGGGTATTTCTCGCCATGGCTAATCGCTTTTGAAGTTTTCGGATTCATCTTGCGTAATGGAATCACGCTCAGACCGTAATGAGACCACGCGGGCTAGATCGGAGGCCAATGTTGTCGCGACTCGGCAATTTGATGTATATTTATACCCACCAAAATTATTGATGGTATATACCCACCAAAAATTATTGATGGTATATACATAGAAAATTATTGATGGTATATACATACCAAAATTATTATCATATACATATTTATATGGTACTCGTATGCTACATGAGCTACAATGATCTTGGTGAATGCGTGAGAAATGGTGTCAAACTTGATCCATGGCTACAATCCAAAGCGTAAATATAATGTAACGATATAGCATATATACCGATTTCTCTTTAAATAGGCATCTATGCCTTCATTGTCTTTGTTCCGCTTCTTGTTTGCATGCTCCTTGCCTCCCCGGCCCCCTTGTTGCTCTTTTGCCTCACCGCCTTGCATGCCTTTGCCCACCTGCCTCGCCTCCACTAGTTGTTCCTTGTCTGCGCTCCACTAGTTTCTTGCAAATGGTAACTTTGCAAGAACATCCTCGCTGGGCTGATCCGAATACCCGCAAGCATGCGGCAGAAGTTAATACACGCACTTTTGATGATTTTTAACAACTTTTGGGAGCATCGATGGCGTCACGGTCCAACCACAGAGCTTGCAAGGCAGCTGATCAACTTCATTATCGATCGCTATACTCGTCATCTCCCTCCACTAGAGGAGATCAATTCGAGTCAAACAAGGTTCACTCTAAGTGCTTTGGGACTTCTTGAACCCCCCTCAGATTTAGAAGATAGGCTAGAACAGTTGAAGGACATGCTTTTCCATGGTTTCATGGCCTACTCTCAATCGATGTGCCTCCGGGTCATTCCTACTAATGAGAAGAATAGGATTTATATCCTCATTGAACTTTACGACTTCCATTACAAATCTTTTGTGGATATTGGAAAGCTCCTATTCCGTTCCCTTGACTTCAACATCCTGTGGTTACTATCTAGATTCCCCACCTGGGATACAATTCCTTGGGATACACGTGACCTATGGCTACATAGCACACATCACATAATACGCATATATCACAAAAGATACTCCACCGACTATGGTATAAAGATTTTCATAGAAATTAAGTATATAAGCAAGTGATTTCCGTGTAATTAAGTAACATCCTCATATTATCATGTATTATCTTGGCAATCTTACACTTTTAGTGTGATTAAATGATTTCTTCTACTATTTTCCTTGTATTTTCTCATGTGAATGTTTTATTTGTGGTCATATTCGCACCGTACAATGGGCGGTAAATCGCCTCGCCATAAATTATTGAAGGGCCTATTTCAAGACTGTATACAAAGTAAAATACGCGGGTCCATTTTTAGTTACGGGCCCATCTTTCGCCACCACCACCAAAGGGGTATAATACTTCAAGATTATTGGTATTATTCTTCAACTTTCTTGGTATTATACTTCAACAAGATAGTATTATACTTCAACATTATTGGATTCGTAGCTATAAATTCTTTCACCTTGCTTTCACTTCTCACCTTTGTTCCATGTTTTCACATTGCTTTCACTTCTCGTGTTCTCACCTTGCTTTCACTTCTCACCTTGTGTTCCGAGTTCTTTGCTAATTGATCTTGATCCTTGCTTCTTGCTCCTTCATCTTCGTGCTACTTCATGCTACTTGGTCTTGTTCCTTGCTCTTGATCTTGCTACTTGATCTTGTTCCTTGCTTCCTTGTTCCTTGCCTCTTGCTACTTGATCTTGATCCTTGTTCCTTGCTACTTCATCTTCCTGGTTCTTGCTACTTGGTCTTCCTTGTTCCTTGATCTTCTTGCTCCTTGATCTTCCTTGTTCCTTGCTTCTTGCTACTTGATCTTGATCCTTGTTCCTTGCTATTTGGTCTTCTTCCTTGCTTCTTGCTCCTTGTTCCTTGCTCTACTCCTTGTTCCTTGCTTGCTTGTGCAAATGATTGGACCCAATCCTCCCTGGGCTACTCCAGAAGGCCTGCAAGCATGCCCCAGGCATTCTGTGCGGCCTGATGATGAGCTATTTGACCATTTCTTGGAGTGGAGGTTGCACCACAGTCCCACCAAAGAGCTTGCAATGGAGTTGATCAACTTCATTCTGGAGCGATTTGATTGTGGTCATGAGCCACTGATGGAAATTAATCCATCTGAATGTTATAGGAGACTTGCAATGAGGGGAATTCTTGAACCCCCTCCTTATCTGGACGAGATGCTACAGCAGTTCAGGCCTCTTTTTCGTGCTGGTTATTTAGCACACTCTCTGGATCAATACATATCAGAGTTCATTCATGAAATTTGTAAGGGACAGATGTATGGCCTTATTAGGGCGCACTACAACGAGTACAATGGTTTTGTGGAGTTGGGTCCGCTCCGCGAGTATCATCCTGTGGAATTACTTTTTCTAATGACTAGGTACCCCATATGGTGGGAAGAATCAGGCTGGGATACGCGTGAGCTCTGGTTTCCTAACCCAAATAAGGTTTACCCCCTCGCAGGGAAGGGAAAGGGAAGGGGAAGGGGTTAGGAACCTAAGGGAAGGTTACTAGGGACATACTGCCGTGGTCTCTAGTAACCTTTGCTATCTATCATAAATATTTCATATGATACCGTGTTAATATGTTCTATAAATATTCTCTAATATGTTAATATGTTCTCTAATATGTTAATATTCTCTAGTTACGGGCCCATATTTTGCACCGTAGCCAATGGCAAAATTAAATTGACTCGTGCACAAATTATTGAAGGGCCTATTTCGCACCATAGCCACGGTGCGAAATATTTCGCTCCGTCGCCACGGTGCAAAATCGACTCAGTTACAAATTATTGAAGGTGCAATTTCGCACCGTAGCCACGGTGCGAAATCGACTCAGTTACAAATTATTGAAGGGGCTATTTTCGCATCGCGGGCCGGTGCGTAAATACGCGGGATCCGCTTTAGTTCACAGTGCCCATATTTCGCGACCGCGGGCCACGATGCGCAATATATGCATCCAATTTACTTACAATAATAAAGATTTCGCATTAATCGAAAGCAATCGCCTGAATCGATAAATAAACCAACTCTTTTACAAGAGAGACGCTTATCAAGAGCTCTCAATACGACATAACCTTTGCCTTGCCTACATCTCATTGATCTCCACTCCCTTGATCGCCAACACCGCGGACTTATACCAAGCTGCCCTCTTTTTTTCCCCTCATGGGTTTTTGTCTAAACAACTTAGCAAGTGTTGATTCACTTTGGTTCCGTGATTTTCTTCACCCACTTGCACACGATCCTTCAGAAAACCATTGACACATCTGCTGCAAGGAATTCCCAACCAACCTCTGTGGTTGAGTGAAACGGAAGAATGCATTCTTTGCTTGCTTATGGGACTTCTCCATTCCCTGTATTCCAAATTCCTGTGCTTCCATATTCCCCGACAAACCACACGCCATGTGCGTAATGTAATATGGACGTAGTGAGTCAAATTGGCCTCACCCCATGCCATCGTGAAAGACTTAGTGAAGTTTGTGATCAAGCTCCCGAATTTGGCAACATCATTTTCCCCGCACTACCTTTTTCTCACGATTTTTTACCAAGATTGCAGAAATCCCGCCATGCCTTGATTTTCTTCAAAGGTGATCCGCCACGCATCATTTCGATCATCCTCAACTGCAATAAGATCCTTGTAAGCTTCCCAAACACCGTATAAGTTCTCTTTCAAGGGAGGCAAAAACCTCTTAGCCTTTGGACCACCCATACCGGGTTTCGTGGGAACCTTGCTCTGATACCTTTGATCTTGAAGTATTTTGTAGTGCCCACCATGAAGTCCCACATTAGATAGCACCTTTTCAACTTCATGCATGGCAGCTTCCCCCTAGAACTTTGGGGTGATTTATTCCAAGCAAACAGATACTCATATAAACCATCTTGTCTATGATTCTCAAGAAAGCATGAAGGGTGCATATGTGTACTCTTCTTAACGGAATTGGCGTAATTGGCATCAAGGTTGTGTCCTTCTCTTCTCTATTTGGTGGCTCATCCTGACACAGTCTAATGTACTCTTGTCCAATCCAAATTGAATCTCTTCTTGCATAGAGACAGTGGGGACAAGCATGAGTAGTCTTACCAAAGACCATGCTTCATTCTCAGACATGCATTTTATTGTCTTCAAATCTGCAAAGAAGATGCCATTCAACCTCGTACTCACCATATCCAGAACCGCAAGTTTTTCTCCAATTCCGTGAGAGGCAATCATTGTGGGAATGGGTATTTGATCAAAACCCATTTCAAGATACTATGATTTTCCTCCCGGTACCTGAAATAAACCAACCCACCAAATGTGATCTTCGTGACCGACGAAAACTTACCATCTAGATTTGACTCTTCATTCCCCGTATTCAAAGCTCGCTCATTAGACTCGCTGAAACCCTCTCGTACTTCTCGCCTTTCACCAATTCCATTTCATCCAAATTCAAAACAATTTTAGTTTGCCAAATAAAGACTCTTCTACCTTCATATCATAAAATCGAACCAAAAGTCAAGCATTCTAGTTAAGTCTATCCAAAGAATTGTTATTTTCATTAAGGCGTAAAAGTATCACCAAACTTCGACTTCTTCTTACCTTTGGTATAGGATGCCAATGTATCCAAGTTGACACCGCTGGTCACCGATACATATCACCAAGAAGCTCTTGCACTTGTCTCATGCTTTCTCGATGACCTACAAGTCCTCACACTAGTCATCCTTGGTAGTAGAATAGTTTTGGTAATGCCTTGTTGTTTAAAGCCATCCCGCAAGCATCCGAACAAAGCAATATAAGCTTGCCTACTTATTCCGACATTGTCACACGCTTCTTGTGATCGATTCTCGAGGTTTGATCGTTCCCCAACTCCTCGCAAATGCTTGATGTACATTCCTTGCTGCAAAGGTATTCATCTCAAATACCAATTTCTCGATTTTCTACCTCCAATTCATTGAGCTTATGGCATTGTTGAGACAGTAAAGTAGTTCGTCTGTTGGAGCTGATTAACATCCGATAAAACTTTGCAATTGAATCCATACAAGTGGTTATACATGGCACGCAAATGTGGATCAAGATACCATTAACCAAATTATTACAAGAACCTAGTAACCCTTGCTCAGCCCCTTACAAGCAAATTCAATAAGACCGATGCAGAGTGGAAGTTTGATGGGCTCGAGTGAAAGGATCACATGGATACAGCTTGGCCTTTTAGCCCAGAGGTCTATATTCATGGCTCCGTCAGCTAATGCATCTTCATCTATTGGTTGCTTCCAAGTGAACTTATTCCCCGTAAGGCGTGCATTCTTTTGGCACATTGACCCTAATTAGTTTGATCCTCAAAACGTAAGTATTAGAAGGAAGAACACCCAAAGGAATGCAATGACGACTTTGAACCAAATACCTTTGCCATTGACGCTGCAAAAGACCGAGAACCGAGCGAGATTAGAATTAGAAGATTCTTGTTAACAAACAGAGCTTAAATTGAAAAATTTTCGCCTATTTGGCGCAAGAATCCGCCATAATTCGAATTCAAAACCGCCCGGCCGCAATGGCAAGATCGCTACCGATGGCGCTGATGGCAAGGTCGATGGCGCGAGGGCAAGCTCGATCGATGGCGCCAAGCTCGGCGACATAAGCTCGAAGGTGGGAAAACGAAAATCCTAGATATAATCATCAAATATTCAGGTCGTTAGGAAATAATGATTGCGGGGTTAGGTTCGGGGGTTAGGTTCGGAGGTTAGGTGGTTAGGTTAGGGGAGAGTGAAAGTTAGGTATGGAGGGGGGGAAGCTAGGTTCGGGATCCTACGTGGCGGCCCCCCTAATATATTCTTAGGAGGCCCTTATTTGACCTCGTGGAACCCCCACGCGGATGCAAAGGATCCGCATGGACAAGAACTGTTGTCATGGTAAAGCATGTCAAGGTAACGAAAGCAAATTTTGCTTCCACACTTCATTCAAATGGCACATCTTCTTTCGTGAGGCATGTCAAAGGAAGGCAATCTCTGAATAATCTCGAATAAAATGCCGATAGAAGTTGGCAAATTCGAGAGAAAACTCAATCAATAGGTGCGTGGGAGCTAAGGATCAATTGGGAGATATGCGAGCTATGGGTCTGGAAAGGCAAATCTTGTTGGAATGTGATTTTGTGAAGGAAGGCTATGAGAAGGTCACCCACAACGTTGATGATACCTTGCCTAATTGCATCCAATTAATTAAAATCCAATTTCTAACAGAATTAATCTGAAACGATTTACGAAAGCAATTATGCATTATATTTTAGGGTACAAGGATGTATCACGAGGCCTCTCGAACAAAATGATGACCATAAAATGAAACCGATCAAGCCCTAGAAGAATCTATGACTGTTGATCAAATGCTAGATGACTCGGCTTAGGCTCACGCTAGGAGCGTTACGACAAGGATCCAAGAGGGTATTTGATCACAAAATCAATATGGGATAATACTCGAATATGCTATTGGGTCTGGCAGCGGTTAAGCGCTCGAGCAAACTAAAAATCTTTTAGATTTTGATGATCAGTATAGGCTGTGACTGGATCCTTCAAGGAAACGTCTCACTCCTCGAAAGAAACAACTATCGCAAAAAGTTTCTTGTCATAAATTGGATAATTGATTTCTGCAGCTTTGAATTTCTAAGAATAGTAGGTGATAGAATGCAGTTCATGGTCATCCCCCTCCTGCAATAGGATACTGCCAAGAGCAAAATCAGAAGCATATGCTTCAACAATATATGGATGCGAAGGATCTGCATGGACAAGAACTAATGTCGTGGTAAAGCATGTCAAGGTAACAAAAGCAATTTTTGCTTCCACACTTCATTCAAATGGTACATCTTTTTGGGTTGCCCCTAGGGGGGCAAACCCTCGTTTATGTGGGTATGTGGGCATATCCAGGTATATGCCGGCATATGCCCAAAGAAATGCCGGGTGATCGCTAAAAACCGCTCTTTTCCTCAGAAATGTTAGGGTCGATCTGCTCGCGGTCCAGCCCCCAGCCAGGTTCAAAAACCGCAAACCGCATCCATTCTATAGGAGATCCGCAGCTCACGATTTTCAACCTTTAAGCATAAGGCAATTACTTGGTGAAATGGAGGAGCAAGACTCTATCTTCTTCTTCTTAGCATGGAGGATTTGCGCCTTTTCTGCTTCGATGTCGGTGCCATTCACAAGGATTGAAAGTAACCTCTTCAATCGACTCCCTTGAACTGAATTGCGCCAAAGTTTTGTTGGGCACTTGGCTTTTTGCAAAGGGAAGCTCGACCGCCTTTTAAAACTAATCTTAGATATGTGGAGAGACGAGAGAGACAAGTTGAGAGAGGACAGAGCTGTAAGGAGATTCATGAAGGCCTTTATGGGTTTTCTTAAGACCGCCTTGCTAACTCGTGATCAATATTTCTCGTGAATATTTACGTAACAACATGGATTACTCATATTTGCTTGAAGATGAAGAAGGCGGGCATTCTCACCAAAGAATCGCTCCTGAAGGCAAATTAGACCATCGGACAATGATGTTAGCCAAGACAGAAATTGTATCTCAAAGAAGGGAGAAGCTCAAGGAGCTAGAACGCCAAAAATAGGCAAGAGTGGATTAAACAATGGCATTAGAGAGTTAGATTTAATGGACAGAGTAAGGGGAAGATCGGCAACAATGCGCCTCATCACCCAACATCAACCTCAAATGATAAAAGAGTCTACCATATGATCGCCAGATGTTACCAACTTTCATATTTAGTTTTGGTTTTGGGGATTCTGCTATGAATAAACTCTCTATTGGCTTCATTCTTCCTGCTTTTCTTTTCTTTCTTCTCGTATGATGATGATGCCACATTTTAGTCTCTGCATGATTGCATTTTGTGTCGTGGAGAATTAGATACATGTTATTTTAGGTCTCTAAGTGAAATAAGGTTGCACGCTGCAGATTTGGTGGACTTTTATGTGTCAGCCTAATCATCCTTATGGGAATGTCGCTGCAGCTTTGGTTCATTCTTTGGACCATCCTAACATGTTGTGGCTAAAAGAATCATAGAGGAATATCGCGCCGTGGAAGAAGCTCGGGACAATAAATGCAAGATTGGCCGCATAATAGAAAAGATGTAATCTAGCCGATTGATGTATATGTTTCCTTGTTGTTTTACCAAATGCTTATGTAATTTTCAGCATAGAACCACAAATACAAATTGGTGCAGAACATCAAAGTCTACTATCGGTGGAAAATCCAAAGGGGAATATCCCAACAAAGATTTCAAGGCCTGCCACTCAGAAGAAAATAATGCATACATCCGCTTACTTCAAATCCTTATATGATACAGATTATCGAGATTTCTTGTGACTATATATGGCATTCTACAGTGAAACTTAAAGTCTATTTTCGTGATGAAGAGCCTACTACGGATGTAAAGAAGCAATCTCAAAACATGGTGAGCTCTAGTTCGTTATTAAGTACTACAATTTAAAGAAACTAAAGCATAGCAACTGTTTACACTTTTTCCTAGATAAAAACCGCTCAACCAGTTCCTAAGAAAGCATCTGCACCACAATCGCAAGGAAGTAACAGAGGAAGTTTCTCTTCCAAAGAAGCTTAATAGAAATGGCTCTAATCCCCGCACCATCATCAATGAAATCGCTAAAGGACACCCTCAAACATGCCCAAAAATTCAAAGATCAAAAGCTGCCTTGAAACATCTTCCAAATGGCCTCCGAAGCCATCAAATGCCCAAGTCTTCTAAGATAGACGCCAAGGGACAAAGACCCATGCATGAGAACCGTGAAAATGTTGATAGTCATAAGATTATTGAGAAGTCCAATCAAGGTAAAATAACCGCAAGTGGAGATCAAAGGAGGCGATGCCATATGATGCATTAATAAAGGTGTATTGAGTTCAATATATAATTTTATATCTCAGGCAAGAATAATTAAGTTTATTAGCTATATTGCATTGTAGAGAATAGAAGCAAAGCAAATAAGAAATCCAGGTAAGTCTTCGGTCAGAGTTCAGTGGAAGACCAAGCCAAATCTTAAAGGAAATATTAGTGCCCCGACAAAAGAAACCTCGGCCAGAGGGGTGAAGCCTATTCCTAGGCCAAATGATTCAGAAAATTTGTCGCTACAAAATCTAACTGGGAATGTAAATCCCCGTAAACGACGCAAGTGATCGGGACACATATTCGTAAGATTCATTTATAGATGATGATGATAGTCCAAATTCGATTACCAATCAGCTATTAGGCTTAATGTTTGGGTAAGATACTTTTTCCCAATCCAATTTAGGGCTTGAACCGTTTCTTCCCTTTTGCTTATGTTATCTGCTTAAGGTGTATAATCCATCAAAGTATGCCGATGAAGATTTTGATGATAGAGAAATGTTAGCGTATTTTCACAAAGATTGAAAGAGAAGAAAAGAAGAAGAAGAAGAAGAAGAAGAAGAAGAAGAGATTTTAACGCCACGCCATTAAAGGCAGCGCCCCCATCTGACATGTGACAATCGCATAACACACCCGATGGGTCCTGCCCCCACCACTTTACATTGCTGAAGTGGGTCCTTCCCCCACCAACTTTACATTGCATGGCCACTTTCACAACGAGGCGTTGAACCCGTGACCTTGGGTACAATAACATGATGCTTTGACTGATAAGTGTGCTCTCTCATATGTATTAATTCTGGGGTATCTATGGTAGCTTCATTAATGATTTGATCTGTTTGGCTTGAATAGTGCTAAGATTGCAAGGGAAGAAGATGAGCGTGAACTGGCCCATCCAATTGTATCAATCATTTCAAAGTGCATCTCTGAAGCCTTGATCCTTGACCAGGTGAGTGGTGCAAAAGTAGAAGAGAACATTTTTTACTTTTTACAGTAAGCCTTTGCAGCACGGGTGGGTCTGTCTGCAGAGCATTGCTTTGCCTCTAATTCCAGAAGGAAGGAAGGAAGGAAGGAAGGAAGGAAGGAAGTTTATTTTAGACAAATGATTAGCAAGACCTACAGGTAGAAGGTTGCTTCAATTTAAATATTCTATTGCACCTTTGGTAAGGTAATAAGTTTGCAAGGCATTCAAGTTATTAGTCTAAGGTCGGATTGATTCTTTCTATATGCAATCAAAGATGGCTTAACATCTTTTTTTTTTTTATGTATCTTTTATATTGGCAAGCTCATTACGCTTGAAGGCCCAACTCATATGAAGAATCAAGTGGCTTTTATTATGTTTCACCCTATAGTGTTGTACAAAATTCTAGCTTTGCATTCTCTACTTGGGCCACATTCACACATTAAAATAGCTTTGATATTGCAGAATCACATTGAACAAGTGTAGTTTTGGAGAAGAAAATGAGGCTTCAAATGTTAGTGATCCGATCCAAAGTTCTTATGATGCTTAGCTATGTATGTTTTGCAATACATATTACAATGCTTTGCAAAAAAGGCTTACTAAGAAGCTTGCAATGTCTACCTCTACTACCATCCCAACAATTTTAGGATGATGAATGCATGATAATCAAACTCAAGCAAGCCAGATTTATAAGAAATGAACAATTGTTGAAGTAAATATCAAATAAAATGAGACAAATTTCCCTTGGAAGAATTTCCTCACTTACAATTCAAGGTTGTGATATAAATTGTTTCTCTCATATATTGTACCCAATTAACACAATTGTTCAAGTAAATATCAAATAAAATGAGACAAATTCCCTTAGAAGAATTTCCTCACTTAGAATTCAAGGTTGTGATATCTGTTGCTATTGTACCCAATTAACACACAAACAACTATTAGGTGTCTAACACTAATAACTGAATAAGGATAAGATAAAAATGATTTGACATAAAAAGACATCTTTAGTGTTCATGTTTGTTATTCCATCTGTCTTTGACATATACAACATTCAATTTCTTTTTCCTATTTGCAACATTCAATTTGTGAGTTATTAGCGTATTTGAATGCCTTGCCTTATGAGTTATGAATTGGGCATGGAAATAGCATTCCACTGATATGTTTGAGTCCAGTTTTTTGGGTTGCCCCTAACGGGAAAACCCTCATCCATGTGGGTTTATGGCATATTCCAAGTATATGTCAGTATATGCTCGAAAACATGACGTTGAAGTGTGATTTAAGCCATTTCACTCTCGGGTCACGGAGGGCAACCCTCCGTGCGCAACACCTTGTTTCATGAGGCATGTCAAAGGAAGGCAATCTCTGAATAATCTCGAATAAAATGCCGATAGAAGTTGGCAAATTCGAGGGAAAACTCAATCAATAGGTGCATGGGACTATATACGTTTTATACTCAATACGTATTATTCGAATAATACGGCACAAATTTGAAGTATAATACGTCAAAAATACGGCAAAAAAATATTCCGGCGTCGAAAATTTTTCACGTAAGCGAAACCTTCAAACTTTTTTCCCGTAAGCGAAACAACTGTTACGAACCAAAATTTTAGTACCAAAAATTTCGATTTGTATTTACATCAAACCATCAGAGTACACAGAACAAGTACTGCCTCCCACGAGGCTATATACATGAAAGCTACGTATACAGATAACAAGACGACAACACAAGATAACTAAATGCACACGTACGCTCCGCCAGCTATCAAACAGCCTGCACAAGCTTCCACGTGTTAGTAACATGTATAAGAGTTATCCAGTATGTCAACACGAAGCAACGACTGACGGACTGCAAGAACAACACATATGGAATCCACCAGTTTTTTTTTTAAAATATTTTCGCGTAAAGTTTAAATCAAGGTTTCGCTTTAAAAAAATAAAAAAAAAAATAAAATAATAATAATAATAATAATAATAAATAAATAAATAAATTTTTTAATAGTTTAAATAAATAATTTAAATAGAGGTTTCGCCATAAAAAAAAAATAATAAAAATAATAATAATAATAATAATAATAATAATAATTGAACTTTAATAATAAGTGAATTAGAAAAAAAACTCTTTTTCTTTTTATATAGTTTTCGCTTACGCCGGAAAATTTTTTTCCCACGCATGAGGGAAAAATATGTTTTTACCTAAAAATACGTATTTTGACTTTATACGCCCGTAAAAATAATTGCAGACGCATGTAACCTATCCCCGATGGGAGCTAAGGATCAATTGGGAGATATGTGAGCTATGGGGTCCGGAAAGGCAAATCTTGTTGAAATGTGATTTTGTGAAGGAAGTCTATGAGAAGGTCACCCACAACGCTCGCTGATGATACCTTTGCCTAATTGCATCTCGCATAACTCGTTGCCCGTGGCAAAGATGGTAATATACTTAGATGGTAAATATTGCACCGATATCCATTGAGAAGTTTGCACTTTTAAGTTATCAAACTATTGGCTTTTGGCTTTTGTTTGTATAAGGAACTTGGATGTTCTATAGTTTTTAGGGAAAAATATAAGCTTCTTGTGATGAATGTTTTAATGATCTAAAGATGGGTGTGAATTAATTGTGATGCCCGTCTTAGAGTTGTAATACATGAATGAAATTTGTGTATCCGCTAAAGGTCCTATTTAGGGTGAAGTTCATACTTGTGATGCATGCAAAGATTGACTTTTATCGTGCAATTAAAGTGCCAATAAGCTTGATAGACTCTACAACTTTTCTTTGAGTCCACGTCTTGAATGGCCCTTCTTGATGCATGGCATATTTCATTTTCATATTGTTGGGGTGGTCACCACTCATCACACTCGTCACCACTCACCACTCACCACTCACCACACTCGCCACCACTCACCACACTGCCACCACCACCACCACTCACCACACGCCACCACTCACCACTCACCACACTCACCACTATGGTATAGGAGATCGTGATATTGTATATGGAGTGATATACTCACATGCACACGTGCAGGATATTTGCACGTATACATTGTGGAGGCATTATGATCACTGTATTATCTGAGCAGAGAGAAGAACAGAGAGAGACGGTGTATTGGGAGAGAGTATTTTGCTTGATCTAGCTATGGAGAGGATGATTCTTTGTGTTGTGCATTGCCTTGATCTGATAGATTGAGCTTGGATTGTTGGGTTTTCCATCCTTCTTGCAAGGTTAGAGTTCAGGCTCTAACAATTTGGCGACCACGGTGCTCGACAGACCATTGATCGGCAACCAACGATGCTCATGAAGGTTCATTTGCATTATTTGAGACTCATAAGCTACCTGGAATATGTCAGTTTAGCAAGTTCTATTATATTACATCAGATTTGCCACATTGGTATGCTAGTGCAGTAATATTTGAGCAGGTTCTTGGACTGTGGCTTGGTCTTTGCCCACATTCTTTGTTGCTATTACATGTTATCAGACTTCTCCTATTTGGAAGATGCTTATTTAACAGGGTTGGAGTTGGCTGATGACTCCAGAAGGGGAATTGTTACTTAATCCAAGAAATGAAAAGGACTTCTGGCCTTACTTTGAAAGAGAAGTGCTACTCTAAGGGATTCAGTTTTGGCATAGCTCCAATTACAGAGAATTTGTGGAGAATTTTTGAGTTACAACAGGTCGTTTTTTGTAAAAACAGCTGGTGACAGTTCCATAATACACAATCTATCCTACATCAAAAGCTGTGTTTCGACGATACGAATCTAACGAGTTATGGTGCAGGTCAAACAGGAACTCAAGATATCAGCTTTCAAAGTTTGCCACAGTTACAGAGGTTCTGTTTCGTCACTGTCATTTTGGACCAACTTGTTTTGTACCAGTTATTTGGATTGTAAATGTGTCATTTGGGGACATGTTCCAAGGACCATATTAGTATGTTTGTTGTGGGTTCTCCGCCACGGAGTGGCACATTTTCCCACTGTGGTCGCCACTGTTGGGGTGGTCACCACTCATCACACTCGTCACCACTCACCACTCACCACACTCGTCACCACTCACCACTCACCACAGTCGTCACCACTCACCACTCACCACACTCACCACTATGGTATAGGAGATTGTATAATCAGATATGGAGTGATATACGACATGCACGCTGCAAGTGTGATATTTGCATGTATATGCATTGTGGAGGCATTATGATCACTGTATTATCTGAGCAGAGAGAAGAACAGAGAGAGACGGTGTATTGGGAGAGAGTATTTTGCTTGATATAGCTATGGAGAGGATGATTCTTTGTGTTATGCATTGCCTTGATCTGATAGATTGAGCTTGGATTGTTGGATTTTTCATCCTTCTTACAAGGTTAGAGTTCAGGCTCTAACACATATGTCCTTTTATTCTCTACGAAGCCTCTTCTAGAAGCCACATCTTCTCTTAGTTGGGAGGGTAACATGAGAGATGTACACATTCATCTGAGACTTGCCTCCTATACACAGAATATATCCACAACTTCATAATACATAGAGCAATATTTCAAACCATGTTTTTTACCAGATAAATATAATATTCATATTGAGAAGCCAGTATTACTGAAAAGAAGTGGACATCATGGGCAGAACATACTGGTGTACGTGTTGTAGGACATGTAGGCTTCCGTCCAGACCATTCTATGATGGACCATATTTTCACATTGCGCATGCTTATTGAGCATAGTCGAAGCTTCAAACAAGACCTCTATATATGCTTTGTGGATTTTACTTCTGCCTTTGATACAATATCTTGCAAACTTCTTTTGGCAGCGCTTTGCAAGCACTTGGGGTTCCACAAGACCTTCAAAATGTTTATCAGCTCTATGAAAGGATCTTTGCTAAGTTTCCAAAGATTGGGTACCCAAATCACTAGCGATATTGGAGTACATCGTGGTTGCCCTCTATCTCATACACTATTTGGCTTACACATTGATCAATTGGAACAATGGCTTGATCACCATGGTGGCGGAGGTCCACATTTAGCACATTATATCATCGTGCAACTTATGTATGCCGATGATGTTTTGCTATAATGGCATATACCGCTAGTATGCAACAACATTTACATGCTCTATGAGAACATAGGCCTTTGTGTTAATCTCGAAAAGACCAAGCTCTTGGTAGTTCAATCTTCTCGGCATATTGTTCCAACTTTGCACTATGATAGCCACGGTTGAAGTTGTAGATAGCTACAAGTATATTGGTGTAGAGTTCTCAGAAGAACATACTTTGGGAACATTGTATTACCAAGCCGCAGGATCAAGAAGTCAGAGAGCACTCTATGCAATGCAAAACAATTGTTTTCGCGGCGTAGATTCATGATTGGTCACGGAAAGCCCACTTGTTTCGTGCTTTGGTAGAGTCCGTTTTACTATATGGTTTTGAAGTATGGGGGCCCGCCATTTTACTAGTGCTTGGGAGAGCTTGGAACAGTGCAAAGGTCCTTTCTCATTAGCTCCTCAAGGCTATGTGTATTTTGGATTACCCAACTCTTCAAGAGCCGCATGCAAAAGATTTATCGATGCTTTGTTTACTGCTGTCTCTTGCTTTGGTACATGCACTTTTGGTGTTGCTCATGCTGGTAGGAAATCCTTTCCTAGAAATGCCCGGTTTGATGAAGACCGCAGCAGCTTTAAAAACAATTGCGTAATCGATAGTTGAGCCGACATACTGTGACATAATGCCATTCTCGTAATTATAAGTCTATTTTGAAACGCAAGAAGGCACGCTTTGTTGCCGAAAGCATCGGCAAATGTTTGAATTATCGCTACGTGAGCCTCCTGACCTTCCGGGCGCAAAATATTATATCGACCACCTCCTACCCTTGGACATATTTCTATGCAAAGAATGGGATGAGCGATTGGTCCACTTATTTGATCATCCCGGGGTCCTTAATTCTCGGCCTCCTTTGGTAGGTGATATTCTTCAATTCACAAAGGAGGAAGTCAAAGAAGGATCATGGCATCTATCTAATGGCAAGTCTCCCCGATCTTCAAGGTTTGCAAGCTGCAATTGCTTAAATGGGGGTCCGCTATTGCTTCCAATCATCACTACTCTTTAAATCAAGCTTTGCAAGAAGGCTTGCCGTAAACTTGGGCTATCACTAAGGTCGCACTTAAATTTACAAAGCAGTGATAAGCATGACCCTTCTAATTATCGCATGATCATGGTAAGTTCCATATTTTCAAAGCTATTAGCCAGCCTTTACCGAGAAGCAGCTTGACATCATGGGCGAACATACCGGTGTAATGCGTGTTTGTAGGACAAAGTGCAGCTTTCGTCCATGCCATTCTACAATAGACCATATTTTCACATTGCGCATGCTTATTGAACATAGTCAAGTTTGAAACAAGACCTCTATATATGCGTTGTGGATTTTACTTACTGCTTTTGATACAAGCATCACGCGAAGCTTTTTGGCAAGCGCTTTGTGCACTTGGGGTTCCACAAGACCTTCAAAATGCAGTTTATCGGCTCTATGAAAGGGTTTTTGCTAAATTTCCAGCATCAGGTACTCAAACTAGCAATATTGGAGTTCGTCAGGGTTTCCCTTTATCTCCTACACTCTTTGGCTTGTACATTGATCAATTGGAAGAATGGCTTGATAATCATGGCGGCGGAGGTCCACATTTGGCACACTATATCATTAGGCAACTTATGTATGCTGATGATGTTTCACTTCTGGCACATACCGCTGCTAGTATGCAGCAACATTTATATGCTCTGCACAGTTTTTGTGAGAACACAGGTCTACGTGTTAATCTCCAAAAGACCAAGCTTTTGGTAGTTCAATCTTCTCGTCACAATGTTCCCACTATGCACTATGATAGCCGCGAAGTTGAAGTTGTAGATAGCTACAAGTATCTTGGTGTGGAATTCTGTAAGAACACACTTTGGGAATAGTGTATTACCAAGCGGGTGGCTGCTGGATGGAGAGCACTCTATGCAATGCAAAACAATTATTTTCGCGCAGAAATTCATGATTGGCCACGGAAAGCCCACTTGTTTCGGGCTTTTGGTAGAGCCTGTTTTACTGTATGGTTCTAAAGTGTGGGGGCCTGCCATTAGTGCTAGTGCTTGGGAGAGCTTGGAGCGGGTGCAAAAGTCTTTTCTCACTTACAGCCTCGCGGTGCGCTATGCTATTCTTTTACAAGAGACAGGTTTTTGGCCTCTTCAACATTCTGCCATGAAGCGCCATCTCCACTATATCTACAAGGTGCACCGCATGGATGATGTTAGGTATCATGTTCTTGCACTTGCCATGGCTGAATCTCCTCAGCATTTGAAACGATGTTGGAAAGAGCATTGCACTACATGGTTTGCCCGTTGGGCTGTGCAACAAGAGCACTGCCTGATGCTTGCTAGTTCTGATCCTGAGCTTTTTCAACAATATCTCAATGGTCATTTTTCTCAAAAGATATGGGACGCAGTTACTTTGGCCCAAGTGAAAACAGGTCATTATCATGCACATATAAATCCCACCTTGGCACCAGGGCCCCAAGCTTATTTGCTTGCTTCATTGTCCAGGAACAAGCTTGTAGCTATTGCATCAATTCGCACGGGGTCCCACAGGCTACGGATTGAGACAGGGTAGATGGGAGCGGCCGCAATTGCCGCGAGAATCGAGACTATGTGCCTGTTGCCAGTTACAGGTTATTGAAGATGAAAGCCATACTCTTCTGAGTTGCCCTGCTTTTGAGATAGTCCGGAATCATTTTTTGACCTTAGCATTCCATTCCACGCTTCCACAACTTAACAGAGCACCATCTGTGCATGACTTGGCATTATACATACTTGAGGTTCTAGATAAACGTCTGCAATTACTGAGCCCTCAGTAGTCATTATCTCCGCTTGTCTAGTATCATCATTACTGTAAAGGTTTTTCCCTTGAAAACCTTTCGAGGCAAGGGTTTTTTAATCCTAGTAGTAATGATTGTACTAGCCCATTGTATGGGTCCCATGACCTATTGGTCTCCGTGGACGTTAAAAAATCTATTCTATTCTATTCTTATAGCCTAGGAGTCAAAACTACAGTGCCCTATGTTATTCTTTTATAAGAGACATGTTTTTGGCCTCTTCAATATTCTACCATGAAGCACCATCTCCACTATATCAGCAACGTGCATCACATGGATGATGATAGGTACCCTCTTCTCATGCTTGCCATGGCTAAATCTCCCCAATGTTTGAGACGATGTTGGAAAGAGAATTGTAATGCATAGTTTGCCTGTTGGTCTATGCAAGCAGAACACTGCATGGTGCTTGTTAGTTCCAATCCTGAGCTTTTGCAACAATATCTCGATGCTCGTTTTTCTCAGAAGATGTGGGATGCAGTTACGTTAGCCCAAGTTAAAACTAGTCATTATCATACACATATAAATCCCACTTTGGCGCTAGGACCACAAGCTTATTTGCTTGCTTCCTTGTTTAGAAAAAAGCTTGTAGCTATTGCATCAATTTGCACAGGGTCCCACAAGCTACGGATTGAGATAGGTAGATGGGAGCAGCCTCAATTGCCACGAGAGGTGAGATTATGTGCATGTTGCCAATTACAGGTTATTGAAGATGAAAGCCATACTTTGAAGATATCCTGCTTTTGAGATGGTCAGGAATCATTATTTGAGTAACATTCCATTCCATGCTCCCACAACTTCTCCAAAATTTCATCCGCATGACTTGACATTATACATACTCGAGGTTCTAGATGAGCGTCTTCAATTATTGAGCCCTCAGTAGTCATCATCGCCTACTTGTATTTTCTTCTTGCTTGTCTAGTATCATTATTACTACAAAGGTTTTTGCCATAACGAGGCAGGGGTGTTTTAATCCTAGTAGTTATGGTTGTACTAGGCCATTGTATGGATCCTATGGCCTTTTGGTCCGATTAGTCTTTTACAATATTTTGAACTAAAAAAGCATTGCATATTTCACCATAGATGGGGGATTGTTAAGAAACCCAAGAAGATATATCAAATGGGACATTTTAATAAGGAATGAAATATATGAGCATTTTGACACGCATAGAGCATTATTTGAAATTTCTTCCCCTTCTTATGGCCAATTGGTCTTTGTGGATCTATCTTCTTCATTTCCATCAACAAGAAACAATATTTGACTAGTTTCAACAAAGCAGCATATGTTAGAGATAATGCTCCTTTCACGAGACATTGTCTGAAGTAAGAGGCCCGATGTGCTTGCAGGTGATTTCATGGACATTTCCTGGTTGACATCGAGATTTCAGGGGTTTGGGTGAGGTGGAAGGGTAGAGATGGACATTGATAGATTATCGTGGACATGTTTCCATGACCCTAGCTCGACTTCAACTTCGACTGTCAGAAGGCGGCAGACTGGAGCTTTCAAAAACCCCTCTCTATTTTTGGAAAAATGAAGCCGCCGCTGGAGCTGGCTTCAAAGTCTGGATGCATGGGTATAGGGCGACTCGAATTTGGACTTCATTTTTTTGAAGTCCAGTCAACCTCATGGAAACGTACCTTTATAATTTGAGTACGTGGTGGCAAATTCACCTACCAAGAGCATTGAAACATTGAAACATGAAGAAAATAGGGGGTTGCACAGCCAAGAATTTAGGCACAAAGGAATTGGGCATTTTTAACAATTTTCCATGAAAAACGCATTTATGGTTATCAGCCATCCTTCAAGCACTAGGGTTTGCACCGTAGCAGGCAATGGCTATGGCTGTCTCCAGGGAACAGATGCTGGTTGTCGGACTTCCGTTGATACTAATTGCCCTGGATCTATTCTCGGCCATTACAGCGCCTCTTCCTAAAGCGTCCCATCATCATGATCCCGAGACCGTGCCCCGCATTACGAAGGTACCTTTGTATAGTAGCATGCTAACTAATATATTGAGGAATTCAAAGCGTGATCACTTCTTTGGACTGTGGGGTGTTCTATTAGAACTAGCAGCTTAATTTTGTTGTTCAACTATTATTTTGTACTGAAAATTAGAAAGAGGCTGAGAGATAAATTTTGGTGCTGTTTTATGCATTCATCCATACAGAAAAATTATCTGGATAGCATGCTGCCCCACGGGGAGGGAGTAGGAAAGAAATGGGTAGCTTAGGGTCTACAAGAATAAATAAATACATCAGTTCTTAGTGATCTAGGAGCATCCTCCATAGCTAGCAATTAAATAACAAAAACATAAGAAGAACTCCTGACTAAGTGATCTTGATATGTCCATTTAATGGGCCTAAAGGACGAGTTGTTGTCCTGTTTACACTAAGAAGCCTAGGGAAAATCTCTTATGCAGCTTGTCTGGCCTATGTCTGTAAGGTCACCCTATTTTCATGGTACGATTGCCCGCATCTAATGATCAAGACATTTCTGGTTCGGAAAGTTCATGAGCTCCTGTGAAGTGGTTGGGTGCTAGAAAAGACAATGGTATCTTCCCCTTATATTATGATATGGCAGACACAAGAAGATGAAGTGTTCTTCTATTCTTCTAATTCAACCCCCTCCAAAGTTGCACACTTGTTCTTGTGTCATGCGCTTGATTCATCCATATCCAATTTATCTCATCTGGGGAGACACGGAACTGGCCCAAAACAGTCCTAGGTTATGCAAGAGATGAACATCTAAGTACATAATGGTCCCAGATGAATAAAAATTTGAGAGGTTCCAACTATAGGGGCTTATTTTCATAAACTAGATCTTTTCTGAAAGCCTTGAGAGCATTCATCATAAAGCTGTCTCTGGAAGCATTGGCTCTCCATTCAAGCCATGAAGTATAACCTTTAGCAATTTTTGTTTGGGCTGCTGCGCTCAAACTGCGAAAACTCCACTTCAAGGTACGTGAATCAGCACCTTTGGCCTTTTGCAAGTTTACCTACCTTTAGTGTTTCTGCAATGTATATCATCTGCTTAACATAGCAAAGCATGGGGATCCATTCTTGAACTAGCAAAACCCTGCTTTACACCAATTGTGCTTGTTCACTGCATCAGACCATTTTCCAGCCATTTTAATCCTGCCCGAAGCATTGTGCTGATTTCGAAGGGCTGTATAATATGGAAATCGAAAAAGCAACGAAATACTTTTTCTGTTGTTAGCTTTTGCAATTAGTTCCAAAGCAGTTCCATTAGCCATCATATGATTAGGTGATAGTGTGATTCATGGGATTTATATCATCGGAAGACCACATTGTCTTAGAAGCCAGCACATATGGCGAGAAAGCTGAAGAGGTTTTAAGAGACAAGAGGATGAATGTTTCTGTATCCGTTCAGTTAGCAAGACATCTATTTATTCGCTTGCGAAGCTTTTGAATTACATGCGATAGAAAGCTAGTGTGAGGAATTGTTCTTTGTTCTTAAACAGGCAAGTTTATGTAGTTTGTTATTTTCCTTTTTCTTGATAGTTCTCATCCAAAAATTCTCATACAGGACATAGACACTTGGCAAATTCACAGCTTGTTTAGTATTTGCCTTTGTGGGTTGCTTTGTTATAAGCAGTATTTGCAGAAGCAAAGGACATTTGCTGATTATCATTGATTATTTTTGTTGGGCTTTGGTAGGTTGGTGATGTTCGTAGCTTCGCAGGGAGTCTAGATCCCTTGAGTACTGGTGGCAATTTTCATATTTCATATTGCACCTCTTGTGCATACAAGTATGTGTTTCAGATAGCTAAATTTTCCTTTCCCTCTTGGTCACGAACTGATATTTTCTTGGATGCAGAAACACAGCTGTACAAACCAAAAATATGCTGCAAACAGATTTTCCTAAAACACAAGTCTTCTTGTCTAATTATCCACCAGCCAAATATAAGCAATTGCTCGGTAAACTCGTCCCTGTGGCTCAGTTCGGTGCAATGGGCCTTGCTTTAGCTGGAGATCGTATCTTTCCTTTGCTAGGCTACCTAGCACCACCATCCTGGTATAATATGCTACGACAAAACAGATTTGGGGCAGTTGCAAGCTCTTGGCTCATCGGAAATATTTTGCAAAATGCTCTCCAAAGCACTGGTGCATTCGAGGTCTATTATGATGGTGATTTGGTGAGTATTTTCAACGACATACAAAAGGAGATTACTTGAGTTTGTTGCTTATTTTTCTTCATTTTTACTTTGCAGATCTTTTCTAAATTACAAAAGAAAAGATTTCCAAATGATTCCGAGCTGAGGGATCTCATTGACAGGGCTTTACAAAGAAAAACAGGGCGTATATTATAAATCTTCAACAAATAGGTTCTAGCTTGTAACATATTAAGATGCTTTTGATGGACTCACACGAGTTAAGATTCTAGGCTACAAGCATTATTCTGAAAACAGTCACGAGCTTCTGCAAAGTCTATCTTGCACAATGACAGTACTTGAATAGAGTGTAATATGTCAAAGACTTGTAGTTTCTTTTATGCAAACACGTTTCATGCCATATAGAAATGGGATTGGACCTTAGTCCCCAGTTTGTGTTAACTTGCAAAAATTTGTACTGCTTGCTAGAACATTGTCTTTTCAACGTCCTAAATTGCTTTGTTGCAAGCAGGAAACTGATTTACCGCTTTTTTGTGATTGTCCAAAATTAATTATGCTAAAAAACTCAACGATTCATGCAAAGAACATATAATATTTTTGTTCTTTGGGTTATTGCTTCTCGGTATTGATAATGTTTTGTGCATATATTTGGCTATAAAGCATAGTGATGTGCATTTGCGCAAAAATTTTCTCTATATCGATCATTTGCAAAACTTATCCTTCAAACAAAGAAAATGATAAAAAGGAATTGAGCAAACCGTGGGGTTTGCTGAATCACCCTTTGCTCTCGTATATTGCACTAGAGTAGACTCCGGGTTTGCTGAATCACCCTTTGCTCTCGTATTTTAATCAATTTATTGCACTAGAGTAGACTCCATTTCATCGGTTCAAAACTTATTGGCTTTCCAAGTGCCTTCTCTTTCTCCTCTTTTATATTTGGGCGTAAACTCTTCAACTCAACTCAACTCTCTGCTTCTCATATTTGACATGCCTTGACTCTTCGTTCTTGTATCTCCCCTCGATTCATTTTCAGTATATCATTGTCCCATTTGTCTCTCTAACAACCATTCAGTATAACATTGTCCCATTTGTCTCTCTAACAACCATGCTTGGCAATCTCTTTCACGTACCTAGTCAAGTATTTCTTTGCCCCTTTAGCCCTAATTTTTCATGTAGTACGGATTCAATTTATTTCAAATTATTGTTATAATTTGGAAATTTCATCTTTATATATTAGAGGATGGCGCGAGGACGTAAGGATGGACGCGAGGAGAAGACGTTTTCCAAATAATGTGCTCTGACTCTACATCAGTGGCTGATTAGAGAGTATGATAAGGTCAGGGGAGGCCATGGAAGGGCAAAGATACATCTAGTAATTGCTGCATCTTTCAAAAATACAATGCATTTCATAGTTCTATAGTGTCAATTCTCAAAAGGGAGATATTTCTTTTTAAATTAAAGGAGGAGGTTTTAGGATAGATCTGATAGGGATACTGAAGGACAACATCTGGCTAGTAGATAAGGAAGAGCAATGGTTATCACCGGACTTCAAGGAGGGGCGAGCAGTTTGATGATGCAAAGAGCGACAGTACTCATCAGACTTCAAGGAGGGGTGAGCGGTTTGATGATGCAAAGAATAGAATAGAATAGATTTTTTATCGTCCACGGAGAACAATTGGCCTATGGGACCCAAACAAAAAGAGAGCAGCAAGCGTATTAAAGAGCAATCGCACAATAGATTGTAGATGAAATAAATGATAAGCAAAGAGAGATCCTCAGGACCTTCAAGAAAAAGCACTTGACTGAATTCCGAGACTGTGAATTCTGATTAAAAAAGATCGGGGCACAAGGAGAGGAGTTAGAAGGTTACTTGCTGAAGCTCAAAAAAGAAATAACTAGCGGGGTTGCATTGGAACATGTCTTAAAGGAAAGAGAGATATAGAGGGAGAATGATTTAAGGAAACACTTCCAGACGTTCTACGATCAATCTCAGCAGCTGAGAGAAGCACATGTGTTGTTACTGATCGACATGACCCAATTCTCCGAGGAGAAACTAGACAAGCTTTTGGCCATGTTTAGAAACCATTTGGATTATGATCTTACCCTAGAAGAGATAGATACCAACAATGCAGAGGGCTATGTTTTGGAGTAACGTGCAGATTAGATAGCATAAAATTGTATATGTAGAAATAGAAGACGAAATCAAGAATAATGTTTTAGGTAATGGTATGTATAAGGGTAGTTTTCAGATATAATAATAAGAGGTGATCCAATTTGTTGTGTTGACCTTATTATGAGTAGACTAATCCTGTAATTTGCAGTGGAGGTGCAAAACGCAATGGGTATTGAAGTGGTTGTGGGGAATTCTTGCAGGTTTATGGTAATTTGGAAAGATAAGATAAGATAAGAAATTTTTACGTCCACGGGAACCCAACGGGTTATGGGACGGCATCTAAAACCTGGGGACTAGGCTCCATCACCAAACACAATAACCAAATATTAAAAGACTACCAAGAATAAGATAAGATAATGCTAATGCTAGTGGTAAACGTATGCTTCTAAAATTATCGAGACATAGCCAGTCCAAGGATTGGAAGGCCATTGATCTAGAATAATTGCTGCACCTCCCCTGTACACTGCCCATTTCTTTTGCAGGCGGGCTGCCCTCACCTTGCAGAGCTCCTCCTTACGGTTACACAATTGAAGAGGGGAGAGGTCCTCCTGTACTGAGAAACTAGTCCCTCTGAGATGGTTTCCATGCTGAAGAACATGTAAGCGGCTAAGAGTGTCTTGAAACTGAACCAAAAGATGGCGAGGGCGATCAAGTCTTGCCGCTCCCACCCTAGTAGCGGAGACAACTCCATCAGCCTTCACATGCATGACATCAGTGAAAAAAAGCAAAGCAGCATCCATATCAGAAAGGGAAGACTAAGATGCAGGCGGGCATGAAAAGGCCAATGGATATGTGCTTTTGACTTTTGAAATGGGGTTAAGGAAAAGGAAATAAACAAATAAACAAAATGTATAAGGGGTGGTGCAAAGGTCGGGGTAGGGGTAATTAGGCTAAAAGAATGGTTAGCGGGGCCCGTGATAGAAACAGAGGTTTGCTATAAGTTGTAGTTGAAGGAAAAAAGCTTGTTCATACTGCACAAGGGTACATTGCTTCAAGTGCATGCAGTTGCACCATCCATAAAATTTGTTGGAGAAGGGATATGATATGGGGAGAGATGTATGCATTTGCGACACTAGGTTGGAATGCCAAAGGGTTCAAATTGACTACAAAAATCAACTCAACATGGTTGCAAGAGGAGTTACCAAATGTAAAGGAATGCATGCGCTTGACGTGGTTAATGAACAGAAGAATGAGAAGCGCAGGGCGCGAAAGAAGCTTATATTATTTTAAGTGCTTATATCATTATATTGGTTATTTTTAACAAACTTTGAGACCCACAAATGTAACAAACTTTTTAAGAGCTTTTTAAGGGCTTACAACCTTTTTAAGAACTTTTTTGGTTTATCTTTTTAGAGGTTTATTATTTTGAAATCCACAAACTCGAAGAAAGCCAGGAGTTTTTGTTGGACAAGAGGATGCCCAAGTCAGCTAGATGCCATCCCTGACCCGGACAAACTGTTCACCAACAGGTGGTGTTGAATGGACCATAAATTAATTTTATATGGCTTTTCAGGTGTATGCATGGTAGGATTTGGGACCTTTTGGATTCATTCAACATAAGAACAAGAAAGAGGAGGTGATCGGGAGAGGCTTGGTTCCTTCTAAAGCTTAGCCATGGCTAAATAAGATAAAAGACCTGCAATGCAAAAGGCAACATTGCAAACTCTATGCGGAAGATCATGAAATTACTAAACTTTTTTGTGATTGGAGCCACTTGTGGCTGCCATATCAATATTTGTGATCAAAGGGGTTCCAATCTTTGCAGGATGGGCGTTTATACTTGTCGAGCTCTCACATTATTGTCAGGTGTGGCCTTGCTCCAGAAAGTTGCTTCTCTTTACATTTTCTAACTTTTGGTTTACCAACGGGTAGATTTGGATCTTCTGCCCTTGCCCTTTTTATTAAATGAGATGTGGCTGAGGAACACTTGAGGTCTAACAGAAGCAGGAAACATGTACAGAGCATTTCGAAATTAGACGCAGGGTTTTCCCTTATCATACTCTTTGCCCAGCTGATCATTCTGGTCATGTCCTTTGTTTTACATCATTATAGTGCAGTAAGCTATTATAAAGATTGAAACAAAGACAGGTAGGTTGGATAGTTTATTTTTTGGGGCTCTTTCATTCATTATCTTGGGACATGATGTTATAGGGGATGCAACTAAGAATCTTTTAGGTCTTTGCAATTCACCATATATCCAGTTGGCTTGTTCTTTCTCCAAGGAATTTTTTAAGCATTATGTTGGCAAAGACATTAGATGCTGCAATTTTAGGAACATATATAATTGTCAGCCCGGCAAGGAGGTTAACTTAGACATGTGTACTCACTTGGACCAAAAAATAGGGTTAACTTGGACATTTGCCCAAGTCAAGCATGTTTTTAAATGTGCACGGAATTGGGCTCCGCATGACATTATGTTACTTATGGAGATTGCCGGAGGCAAAGATACGTGAGCAATGAGCGCCTTCTTTCTTGATTTCTTTGTCCTATTCTATTCAAACCCAATGCTTGATTTTTTCTGCTGATCCCAAAAGGTTTTGAGTCGAATTGGTGGATTAATCCTTGTAGGGGCTTGCATCCCACATGTTTTCTTTCATCAAGAGCTGCAGATGGATACCAGAATCTTTACAATTATCAAACATAATTCAAGACTAACTTGTGGTTTTTTGAAAGGATCACCTTTAGAGCTGTGGAATTCTTTAATTTCCAACCAGTACTTTCCTGAGGAGTTACTCTTTCCAAAATACTCTTTTGTGCCGAGTTCAGTGGAATTTGAAACTGAAATTATTGATTCTTGGCTCCAAGAATTTTTTGGAATCAAAGAAACTGCAGCGTCTGGCATATTCAACGTGCATTGTGACTGGTCTGACACAAAAACTGTGGTCAAGTTGTATTCTGAGCAATGATTCATGCATATGGAGTCTCGAATTCGTGCAATTTGGCTTTGATTGTGGCTCTCCATCTTCTTAATCATAGATAGGTTCTTTTCCCTATTTTAGCTTTGTCTTTTGATTTTCTCTCCTGCGCCACGCCCATTTTCCTCGTGCCTTTGTAGTTTTCCCCTGGCTCTTTTGTAATGGAATTTAAAAGAGAAGATTACCCTAATTTTTTGTCCTTTCTTCACGCATTTGCTGATTTTGCGCCATCTGATCGGCCCAAACTTCTTCAGCAGTTAAGATCTTTTCATGAAAATCCTAAAAAATCCATTTTCTTTTGTAATTTTGCTAACCCATTGGATGGGCAGTCTTCAATGGATTCTCCATCCTTCAAAGTTTCAGGTTGGGACAATCTTTTAAAAGATCCGGATTACAGAGGTCAATTACCAGCCTTGAACCCTTTCTCTAATGTCCCTTTGCCTTACGGAAAGAAAAGATCAACCCGGGAAAAGCATTCGGATGACTCTTTAAACAAGGTTCTGGGAAATCTTCGACCTTTCAAACCCCCTTTTGGAGCAAAAAAGCGCGACCTTTTTAATGGTATTTCCTTGGATCTCCCCTCTGCATGCTAAGTTAAATTCTTTTCAAGACTCTGCTATAATTGTGAGGGTAAATAAACATGGGATTAAATTGGACAAACTCTGGTCCTTCTGCCTGAATCTTCACAAAGGTATCTTAATTAACGCTGTCTATTGGCTTGAATCCCCTTATATTATGATTGAATGTGGAAGCAAAAGAACTGCCAATTTCTTTCTCAATCATGATCCCTTGATCTTTGAAACTTTCCAGCTCTCCTTTCTCAAATGGGACCCTAAATTTGAAATTGCTAACCTGGACAAGCTTTGTATTGCTTCTACAACTCTCCATGGCCTAAACCCCTTCTACTGGAATGAGGACTGCCTGAAACTTCTTTTTGATTCAATTGGATCATATATCTATATGGAATACTCTCCCTATAGATCTCGTTCAGACATTCTCGGTATGAAAATTGCAAAGAAAATTTTGTCAACACTGTACAGGTGGAGAGTCAACTGGATAATCAGAATGACAATTGCCAAGTCAATCAGAAGGTCAATCAGGCTCACAACAAAGCTGGTCAAGAAGTCAACAGTCAATGTTTGAATCAAAATTCAAATGGCACAGTCGTTGACCAAGTCTCTTTCAAGGTTAACAAGGATTTTGATGGATCTTATGATTTAAGTATCATTTCTAAAGATAACAAATTTGTCTGGACCAAGGTCAATGGCAGTTATAAGAGAATTCAGAGGAAGAAAATGTTCAGAGAAGCTCTTGCTCAGAAAGATAGGGCAGTTCAAAGCGAGGAAAGTGATCCAAACAAGCATGCTTAATAAAGATAGAAATATCTCTCAAGTAGTGAAAGTTTTACAGAATCATGAAGGTATTGCAAACAGGATAAATGTGGACAAGGATAAGGTCAGGGATTTGCATGACACCTTGAATAAAATCATTGTGGATGCTAAAAGCTTATACAAAAGAAATGAGCCATTATTTGATTCTTCAAACCATTACAAGGGTAAGAGTGATAATTTAGGCAAGAAAAGCAAGCATAGTGCAAAGAAAGTATTGAAGTAGGCGGATTATTCTAATAACAAAGTCAATGCTTCTGAAGCTAAAATAAATCCATTGGATACCATAGTGGAAGTTGTCCCTACTCCAACCTCCAAATGTTGTGGAAATTGGCAGAAAGGTCAATTCTGTTTATTCAACAAAGGAAATTCCTGCCACAGTTCTAGTGCGACAGGAAGATCAGGTGGGGGAGAACAGCCAAATAATTGGTAACTCCAACCATTTCCAGGTATTAGCTGACCTTAACTCTGACCTTGACGTTGACTTAATGTTGAGCAATCACCCTCCTACATCCAACCAAGTAACTGCAACAAGCTTATCTCTTACTACCAAACTTGCTAATAATCAGCCACCTATCATTGATCTTTCCCCATCCACTGATATAAACAATCCTCCTCCATGTGCTATCTGCTCTGAAATTGCAGAGCAATTAGCTTTATTACAGGAGGGGTTCAAGTTGGATCCACAACAAATTGTCCAGCAAGTAGTCTAGTGTTCATGGAGTTTGATGGATGTTGATATAGTCAAGGATACTCCAGAAAGAGAATTGGATGCAATTAGGGAGATTAATAGAGATCAAATAGTGGCTGCAGAATTGGAAAATGTGGTCGAAGATATCACTGCTGCTGATACAAACCTCACAGGTCATGACTCTTCCCTCTTAAGGCAAATTCAAATTTGTTCTAATTGTAAAATGGATGAAAATTTAAACTTAAATGTTATTTCTACTTCTTCCCTATGGAAAAATAAAATGTTTGAGATTGTTCCTGGTGAGATCTCGATGATAGTGATGGTGATTTAGATAATGAAAATTGGGAAAGGGATGATTTGTTATCTGATAATCCTTCTCTTGCTTCAAGCAAGAAATCCCTGCCTTCTAGTGCTAAGATCAAGGTCAAGACTAAAAGAGGCGACTTATCCTTAATTGATCTTACCAATTTGAATAATACTCCTGATGTTAATACTAGGAGTAAAAATAAAAAGGTAAAGGGGAAAAGAAGATCTGTCAGATTTTAACTCTCCCATCGTTTTTTCATTTTTCATTTAGGTGTTGCCCCTCCAATGAAGATCCTTTCTTGGAATGTTAGGGGTATCAAAGGCCCTTTTAAAAGAAGGAGAGTTATTTCGCAGGTCAGAAATTACAATGCTGACATTATCCTTCTTCAAAAAATCAAGCTTTCTAAATTTGAAGCTTCCAATCTTGGTGATTGGATTTACCCTGGTGCCTCTTCTATTTGGATTGAAGCTAGTGGTAGAAGTGGTGGTCTTGCCATGATCTGGAGAAACATGTTTCCTTTTACAATTCTCCATCTAAGATGTGGCAGGCTGTTATCTACACAATTCAAGAGTCTATTTTTGGGGTTATCAATATTTATGCTTCCACCAATCCTAAAGAGAGGGAAACCCTATGGATTGAGATCAATTCTTGGATTTATAATAATCCTACTTCTGATTGGATTGTTGCTGGTGACTTTAACAATACTCCTTCCTGGAATATGAAGCTTGGCAACAAAATTAATATGTCCAGCTTAGAAAAGGAAAAGTGGGAAGCCTTTATTTTTTAGTCCTCCTTGGTTTATGTGCCCTCTTCCACTGCTATTTTTACTTAGTCAAACAAGCAAAAGGGAGATAAAAGAGTCTATTGTGCTTTGGACAGATTCTATGTTTGCAGTCCTAATTCTTCTTTCTGGGATAATTGCTTTGTTACCAGTGATGAAGGTACTGTTATTTCTGATCATCAACCACAATTTCTGAGTATTCGTCACTTAACTCAGATTCCAAGCGATGGTAGTGTCTCTTATAAGTTCAATTGTGCATTTCTCAACAACGGTTCCTTTGTTAAAGACTTCAGAGATTTTTATCAGAATATCCACATTGATAGCAATGGTCATTCTATGAAGAAGTTCTATTGCAAAATTAAGATGACAAAGAATTGGATCAAAGAGTGTTCTAAGAGTAGACATCTGTTGAGACTAAAAGAGAAGGAAAATTTTCTTTCTCAAATGAGGGAAATAAGGTCTCTTCTTCAAAAGGATCCTTATAATACTAATCTTCATATTGGAGAGAAAATGATAGAGAATTACCTGAAGAATATTGAAGAAAGTGAGGCCAAAAGTTCTACAATTAAATGCAAGGTCAAGTTTAATAAGGAGATGGATTCTAGTAGCTCTAAGTTCTTTTTCAAAATGGCTAAAAATAGGCTGCTTAGAAATTCCATTACACAAGTTAGAACTGATGCGGGTACCATTTTGGATGACTCTAAGCTTATCAAATCTTTCTTTCAAGACAATTATGCCTCTCTATTTTCAAAGGTTCCTTCTGATCAGAATGATTCTACAAGAGAAAAGGATTTCTTAGCTCTTTTGGACACCATAATTCCATCTTCTATAGATTGTATGGATGACTCTATAGTTAATCCTCCCAATGAAGAGGAAATTCTCAATATTTTGAAATCCTTTAGGAACAGCAAATCTCCTGGCCCTGATGGTCTTCCAAGTGAATTTTATATTCATTTTTGGGATATTCTAAAATCTGATCTTCTTTCTATGGTTAGAGGTTTTTGGGAGGCTAATCATCTTCATCCTTCTATCTCGACTGGTTTTATTGCTCTTATTCCTAAAGTGGATAATCCCTCTACCATCTCTGAATGGAGACCTATCTCTTTTACTAATACCTCTTACAAGATCTGTGCCAAAATTATAGCCAATAGGATCAAGGCTTATTTGCAGAAAAATATCTCTCAGTATCAATCCGCCTTTCTTCCAAATAGGTTCATTTTGGACAATTATATCGGAGCTATGGAAGGTCTCCATTGGAATAAAATATCCAATCAAAATTGTGTGCTCCTTAAATTGGATTTCAAGCGTGCTTTTGATACAGTGAGATGGGATTTTCTAGACTATGCTCTAACTAAATTGGGCTTTCATCCTAAACTTAAGTTGCTTATTCATGGCCTAAATGTCGACTCTAATTCTGCTGTTATCTTAAATGGCACACCTTCTCAATTCTTTCCATTATCTCGAGGTGTGAGGCAAGGCTGTGGCAGATATGCTAACCAGGGCTAGTTAGCATCTTCAAGATTTAGGAAGGCTCACTGGTCGTAAAATGCCAAATAGTGATAATTATCTCACCATCTCCCAATATGCTGATGATACATTTGCTTTTTGGATGCTAATATTTCTAATATTGAATTTTTTCTTGAGATCATCAGTCAATTCTCTGCTACCTCTGGAGTTCATTTAAATATGGCCAAATGCACTATTATTGGTGACATCAATCATTCATATTTTGCTAATATTAGGGTTCTAAATTGCTCAAGCTTCTATGCTGTTAGGAATGCCTCTCTCTTTGAATTCTTGCCTAAAAGGCCTTTGGCGACCTATTGTTGATAGAATTAAGAGAAAGCTAAATAATTATAGAAGCTGCTTATCTTTTGCGGGTAGAACTCTTATTGCAAATTCTGTCTTGGCTAGCTCCCATATATATTTCTCTTCTGTTCTGGTTGCTCCAAAGAGTCTTTATATTGAAATAGAGAAAATTATCAAGAACTTCACTTGGAAAGGATACCATTTGGTTAATTGGCTAGAGCCAAGTATCTAGGAGGGCTAGGCTGTAAAGATCTGCACATGCAAGCCTGTGCCTTAGCTGGTAAATATATTTGGAGATCTATTACCAATAACCCTAGCCCTTCCTCTCACTTCATCAGATTTTGGTTATTTTGCTCTTATCCAGATGGTCATCCTTAAATTGCTCATATCATTCTTGACTCTTGTTTCAATGATTTACAGACAGGGCCTAACACTTTCCCTCTGATGAGAAATATTATCATGGCTTGGAATAAGGTTTATACATGTTTTGATTATGCTTCTCTTGAAGATCTTAATCTGCAGATGACATTTTCTTTTGTCCTAAACTGACTCCTTTTTTGTCTTGGTTTGGTGATAAATTGGGTGCTTTCTTCCCCTCTATAGTTGATGATAATTTGTTATCTTACATTCAGAATAAGTGCACCTTTGCTAACACTATCATATTCATTGCTCTCGGAATATATGGAAAGCTAGGAATAGAATAGTGTATGGCAATAAGAACTTTTCTATCTTTTGGATTAAGATGCATTTCCAGCTAGATGTTGAATCAACAGCTTCTACTCACAAAAGGAAACTTGCTGATAAATATGACAGGAAATGGGATTCTATTGGAGTATTTAAGGGTTCTTTTGATTTATTTGTATCAAATTTGAATGTCATTGATTCTAATTCTATTTTTCTTGATCTTGATAGCTTATCTGAATCAATGTAAAAGAAATGGTGTTGGGGATTTGGAGGACAGTTTCATAAGGAAAGGTGAAGATATGGACCTAAATATTTGATGGAGAGACTAAGTATGGATAAGGAATGCTTGGATAGAAAAGCAGCTTGGGTCAGATTGTTCTGCAGGGAGGTTGTTCAAGTCTATTGCATGTTTGACTTCGTCTTCATGTATCATTACTATATGTCAGAAGGACAGTTCACAAGATATAGAGAATTGTACTACACTCATAAACTCCTGGCAGATTTGTATGGATCCTTGCTGTTGCTCAGTGAAACTAAGAACCTTGACTCCTCCTTTGACGAAGCTATTGATTTGACAGTTTATCACTATACCTTTGGCTCTACAGACTCTTTTTACTTTTTTTTTCAATGCTAAACTTGACTCTCTTGCCTTATAAACTAACTCCCTTGCCTTCTTTTTTTGTTATCCTCTGGAAGTCATGCCATGCCACTAATTGCACAACTTTAACTCATCAGCTTGAAAGGCTTTTTGGTTGGCTAAATTTTTTTCCAGGTTTTGGTCATATATGGCATTGGAGTTTGGGACTTTTGGTTGGGGGCGAGGTTGGTAGATTGAGCTTTGAGTGCTCCTGCTCACATTTGAAGGGTCATCTTCTGTATTACTTTCAAAGTTAAGCGTTTTGTCTTTCCATTTTTCAACTTAACAACAAGCCTCTTCCTCCTCGAGGCAGGGGTTTTTTAATCCTAGTAGTAATGATTGTACTAGCCCATTGTATGGGTCCCATGACCTATTGGTCTCCGTGGACGTTAAAAAAACTATTCTATTCTATTCTATTCTATTCCTAAAGGAAGGCTATAGTTTCGACGTTTCATGCTTCATTACTTTCTGCTAATTCTAGCAGAATTATGTACTGCTTTTCTTGATTAATGAAGAAATCTACTCTTACTCTAAAAAAAAGGGGGGGGGGCTCCGAAGACCCTAGACTTCAAAGTGATCATGTTTGTAGCTTCGTGCATGGGTTGATACGCTTAAAAGTCATTGAGAGTTCCTTGACTGATCTTATAATGCCTAATGGATGAAGCAATTTGAGCTCTACCTGGGCCAAATTGAGCAAAAATCGCTCAGTTCCCTTATGTTCTAAGGCCTAACGGCGCAGTTGGGGATAACATGGACGTATGTCCAAGATAATCCTTGCTGGGCTGACATTTACGACGTCCGCAATTTTAGGAACACAATTTTACAAATGTCGAAGAATCTTTAGGAAGACTACTGCCTTGCCTATCAACTAATTCTAGATGATAATATGTATTTTGATCGTATTAATATATTTTTATTGTGCATATATGATAACATGTTTTAATTCTATTTACTTTGCATGTAGAGGAAAAACGACATCATTCTACTCATGGAATGAAGACTTAGATGTGGAAGTTTCAAGTCACTTGGAGGTGGGTTTTTCCTTGAGCATAATATGCAAAATTTGAGGACAAGCATTATCGGCCTAAGCAGAGCATGGATTGCCTGTAGAAGTTTCAGTAGAGCAAGAAGCTAAAGTTATTCCATCAAAACTGAGGCTTTGTGCTTTGTTCCTGTTGCGTAGCTTCTATTGTTGTGTAGCTTCTTTGCTTATGCATAAACACTTTTGGTGTAGGCTAAACCAGCTCTTGCAGGACATTCTGTGAAGATCTTGAGATGCTTGAAATTTTGTATGCTAACACCTTTTCCTTTAGGTTAGGGAGCCATGGTCTATTCTGTCTCGATTGCAAAGAGCCAAGCATTGGAAAACCATTTCTTCTCTCACGTGCAGGCAAATAGATTTTAGTTTGAAGTCCATTTGATATTCCTTTTGTTAGCAATAAGAAAATCTTTGTATGCGTGTTTGATATTGCCATTCATGTCCCTATTTGTAGGTTCAGTTGCATATTTGAGCTAAATTTCATAATGTTGGCAACACAAATAACAAATTTGTTGTAAGTTTTATGTACAAGACAACACACATCCCTACTTATATGCACAACACGTAATAAATTTGTTATGAAGCATATCTGATATCTCTTAGGACGCACACTCTTTAAGGGTTTATGAAATTGCGAATATTGCTAAATATGGACACACTTTGAACGTCCAAATATATTTAATGAGTTTTCCAAATAATAAAATGTCGCAATGTTCCGATTGATCAACATAAGAATAGAATAGAATAGAATAGAATAGGTTTTTAGCGTCCACGGAGACCAATTGGCCTATGGGACCCAAACAAAAAAGAGAGCGAAGAAGCATATTTATCGATAGGGATTAAAAACCCCCCCCCAAGGGTTTTCGAGGGAAAACCTTAGCAAGAATAATCCCGCCGCACACTATACAATTGCATAGGACAGCTTCAATACCGGCCCCGTAGGACACAAACGAGTCCGTGCATCCATAACCTCCTGGAGGTATGACCCCAACAAACCCACCGACGCCGAGCCAATAACCGATGCAACGGCCGCAAGCACTAGTAATCGAACATATCGCCTCTGATATGGGCAAATGTTTGGGCAGGTCCGAGGGCATGACATTCATCCTCAATCGCCTGCCCCGGTGGCAACACCGGGTAAAGCCTTTTGCTCCCGCAGCTTCACGAGCCCAACGCCTGCTTCAATGCGGAGGCGATGTGCCCCCGTATGTATGGAAGCTATAAGCCCCGCGTTTCTTCATGGGTAGCCGGGTGTACAAGTATCGTGTGGGCCTCTTGTGAGCCTAGGATTGACTTGTCACCGATAGTGTGCCGCCTTAACATGTGTTAGAGCCTCCGCATCCCACAAACTTGCGAGAAGGAAAGTAGCATCAAGGTATAGTTTAAGTGCCTCGCGATCTTTCTTTTGTCCCGACTGGACACATCCTGCTTTGCTCGCACACCCCAGTAAGAGAACCACCGAGCCGCTTGTCTTTCCAGCAGGATTTCAGCGCTGGGGACCCATTGCCGTGGCCAAAGCAAGGCGGGGCAAGCGTGTATCAGCCATAGCGACCACCTTTTGAAGTAAAACGATATGGCGTTCCAATGCAGCCCGTTGAAGGGGTAGAAAGCCTGTCTCCTCGAGTAGGATCTCGTACGGAATCGTGGACTTCACCCCGGGCCCGTGTGCCAAGAAGGCCTTCTCGCACCGCCGAGGTCATTCCAGTGTTGAGGGATATCACCTACCCCAAACTTCGCCCCCCATACAAAAGGGCCGCTCAACCAAGGCCCAAACAAATGTGATCAGACCCTGTGCATACAACTCGCCTTTGTGGTCATGTTCTCGCATGGCATATAATGCTTTCCAACCCGCCAAGACCCAGAACCCGATAGCCGCGATCCCAATGGGTGGTAGTTGAGAACTCAATCCCCAAGTACTTGTAGGTCGGAGCCACCTCTACCTCTTTGCCCCCCGGTAAGTGAATGTGGAAGCCTTGGCCGACGGGATGATGCAACTAGCAAAGACCCTAGTTTTGGCCAAGTTAACTCGCATGCCGCTGAATTGGCAAAAAGTGTCAAGAGCATCCGGTGACGTTGCATGTCCTCCGGAGTATAGGCCATGAGGTTGACATCGCCAAGATATATGAGTTGCCGGATTGTGTGATGCATGATATGTGCGCCCGCGACCTCCATGCTCGTGAGAGCCAATCTTCCAACCGATCAATGTACAAAGCAAAGAGTGTGGGGGAGAGGGGCAACCCCGACGCGACTCCAATGCTACCGTCACCGGCCAGGTTGGGCCGATGTGATACGGCCCGAGCATGCCTCAGACAAAATTTATATAATCGCGATTCCCGCAAGTCCGGGGGTCCCCAACCGCCGCAGAATCCGTCCCATAGCTTATTGCGGGTAATCGCGGTCGAATGCCTTTGCAAAATCCACGAAAACAACAATACAGTTTCTGCCGGGCGATTCCTCGCTATCTTCAATCAATGTGCGCAGAGTGAAGATATGATCAATGGTGGAATGTCCGGGCCGAAAACCTGCCTGTAAGAGCCGCGACCTCCGCTTCCTCCTCGCCCATATTGTCACCGCTATGCCATACCAACAGCTTTTGCAAAGAGAGAGCTGACCATAATAGTACGGTAGTTGGCCTGACATTGAGGGTCCCCCTCGCTTTGTATATGGGCACTACTCTACTAGTGGTCCATTGCGTGAGGGAAGCCTTCTCGCAATGCTTTATTGAACAATGCCGTGAGAACAGCACTGGAGGCCCAAAACCCATTTCAAAAGCTCACCAGCATGCCATCTAAATCTGCCCCTTCTTCCCATTAGCTAGGCGCCAGAGGCCCATGATGACATCCCCTCTCGTGATAAATCCGTGAGCCATGCCTATCTGTGGAGGGATCGGTGCCCGGCCGAAAGCCGTCATACAAATGTTGCAATCTTGTACCCATTGCCCGAGGTGATGTTCCCTCGTGGGTTGTGCAGCTTGCTCAAGACCCTTCTCCGAGAATGTCCCGGGGTGCCGGGTCCGGAGACCAAACATCATTCTGTCGATGCTCATGAGGTATCCGCCTTCTTTGTTCTTGAAAGGCACGGTTATTGGACCGACTACTGCGGGCGAGAGATGGGATCAGTGACTTGCCTTGCTTATGCGCGGCCGGGGGGGCACAAGTTTACTAGTGGTAGATTTTAAATGACGCATTTGTAATTGCATCATAGTAATTGGATTTTGTTGAAATTACTATCAAATTACACCTTTTTAATTAATGTAAAATCATCGTAAAGACCACCTAATAAACTAAAGCTGATTACAAGGAAGAAGAATCTACGAATGGAGGGCAGAAAAAGGATGCAAGTTCCAGGGCGATGGTATGAATGCCTTTAACAAAGATGTTGAAGCTTGGATTCTGTTTTCCTGTTAAGGTACGTCCTAGTTTTACAATTGTGACTCCCTGGCAATTTATGACATGAATTGTACTAGCATGAGCAGAGCTTATGGCTCTTGGCCGTACTCTCAAAATGCATGGGATCTCCCCCAGGTCAAATTCGTACATACTCAGAGCATCACAGCTGGGCAAGATCATGGCTCAGACATTCAAAATAAGTTTATTGAGATGTATGGAAAATGCAAAAGTGTAGAAAATGCTTGCAAAGTCTTTGATTTGATGCAATGTGAGCGTACTCTAGTCTCTTGGGCTGCCCTGTTTTCAGCTTATGCAAGATTTGGTAGGCGCAGGGAGGTTGTGCTGCTATTTTGGCACATGAAAGTAGATTGCATGGAGCCTGATGGTTTGGTTATTAGTAGAGTCCTTAGTTCTTGCACCAGTCCAGGAGACGTAGTACAAGGTAAGCTGATTCATGCCTATGCCTTATATATGTGCTTGGCATCCAATACTGTAGTAGGGAATGCTCTCGTCAACATGTATGGTAAGGGTCAGTGTTTAGGAAGTGCAGTTAGAATTTTCTCTGAAATAAATGGGGCTAATGTTGTGTCATGGAATGTGATAATGGCAGCATATGCTCAACAAGGTTGTCCTGCCATGATCCTTAAGTTGTTTAGGCAAATGCAGACGCAAGGAATAAAGCCTAATAAGATTACCTTTACCACCGTCCTCTCAGCATCTGCTGATATTGTATGCCTTGCAGAAGGAAAAAGGATCCATGCATCTGTCAGTCTGAGTGAATATAAATCCGATATAGTGGTAGGAACGGCTCTTGTAACTATGTACAGCAGATGTGGCAATATAGAGAATGCTGAAAAAGAATTTGGCCAGTTAAGTAAAAATAATGTGGTCCCTTTTAATGCACTAATTGGAGCCTATTCACAGCATGGGCGGGAGAGGGAGGCCCTCCATTGCTTTCAAGCATTAAATTTGCACAAGGTAGAACCAAACCAAATTACCTTTGCACATGTTCTAACTCTATGTGCTAATTTGGAAGCTCTCCCAGTTGCTAAGGCAATCCATGCTCAAATTATTCAGTTTCGAATGGGGTCAGATGACATTGTTGTTGATGCTCTTGTGATTATGTATGGAAAATGTGGAAGCCTGGAGGATGCCAGGGTCGTTTTTGAAAGCTTATGGCCGCCAGACATCATTTGCTGGACAAATATGGCTGGAGTGTATGCAGAGCATGGGAGGGGTAGAATGGCCATTCAGCTCTTTCAACAAATGCATGAAAATCGGCTAACTTTTGACAAGGTAATATTTATCAAAATGCTTGGTGCTTTTGTTAGTTTGGAAGCATTAGGTGGAGGTAAACTGATCCATGCTTGGATTATTCAGAATGGTTTTGAGTTTGATGTGCTTGTTGGAACATCTTTGATTAGTGTGTATGGTAAGTGGAGGAACTTAGAGGTGGCAACAACCATCTTTGATAGAATTCATGAGCAGGATGTGGCTGCCTGGAATGCGTTGGTTACTTCGTATGCTCATCTTGATCACCCAAGCATGGCTCTACAATTATTCCAGTATATGCAGGTTGAAGTCATGATGCCTGACCTGGATACTTGTACTGGTATTCTGAATGCATTTTCCAACTTGGAGATGTTGAACGAAGGCAAACTGCTTTATGCCTACATTATACAGAATGATCTTGGGCAGGACCATCTCCTGACATATGTTATTGATATGTATGCTAGTTGTGGCGATCTAGCAGAAGCAAAACGTGCTTTTGACATAATGCATCACCCGGACATAGTTGCATGGACTTCACTTATTGCAGTGTACAGTAAGTATGCACATTCATTACAAGTACTCGAGCTTTATGGACATATGGAATCAGGAGGACTCCATGCAGATGAGACAGCATTTGTTAGTGTTTTAAATGCATGTGCCAACCTAGCAGCACTAGAAAAGGGTAAGCTTATTCACAATAAGATTGTCAATGCAGATGTTGAGTTGAATGGTACCGTTGGCACAGCACTGGTCGATATGTATGGAAAGTGTGGCTGTTTAAATGATGCAAGAAATGTATTTAATCAATTGAAATCTCAGAATTTGGTTGCATGGACAGCCTTGATAACTGTGTATGCCCAGAATGGCCATAGCACTGAGGCACTATATCTGTTTAAAGAACTACAGATGGAAGGATTACATCCAGATAAAGTCACAGTCGTTAGTATTCTTTCATCGTGTAGCCATTCAGGTCTTTTGGATGAAGGTTTCCACTACTTCCTTGCTATGAGTAGGGATTATAACATCACAGTCATAGCCGAGCATTATGCTTGCATGACTGACCTTGTTGGTAGGCTAGGATACTTTGATGAAGCCCTTGATCTTGTTAGACAAATGTTGGTGCCACCAGATATAACGTTGTCAATCTCGTTGCTTGGAGCCTCTAGGATCTATGGTGATGCCAAATCTGGGAGGTGCATTTTGAATCACATGGAAAATGTTTCTCCTTTTATGGAATTTGGCATGCCAGAGATAATGCCTAAACATGAGAAGTTACAATCTGGCCTATTAAAATAGAGGCTGCCAGATCTGCAACAGTTAACAAGCATAAGTACCACTAATAAAGATGGTGCTGATCATAAAAGATAAATATTATAGAACATTGCTAACCTATACGAAGAATGCTACAGCATAGCCATAAGAAACAACCACAAAAAGAATGTAAAACTCTAAGGACGCAGACAACTAAGGGAAAAGTTTAATATAAAGAGAGCTTTAATTGTATTGGATTGTATAATTTCACACCTTTAAGATCAGGTCCATAGATGAGATTACATGCTATAGGTTTGTTCAAGTAAAAGACTAGAACTTACACATTAAGGTCTAGTCTTTTACAAAGTGAGTATTTATTTCCTTACCTATCATATTCTTGAAGTTGCCTACTTAGTTTTAAATAAATAGATCGAAACATCGTGCAAAGAGCACAAAGTGTATTATGTAGGGCTACAATTTAGATAAGTGCATGTTTTCTAGTCGGGCCTTTAAACAAGGAATTTTCCCTTTAAACAACAGGGACAAAAATGCAACTCACTTGGAACTTTCTTGATAGTGTTGATGTGAAAGGGGAGTACTCATGATACATAAGATGCACCAGACATCATTAATGTCGGTTAACATGTGAATTACCATGATTGCACATGGGTTAACCTAGAAATAAGGTTGAAGCTATAACATGCATAGTCAACACCGAGTTTCAGTTTAAGAAAGCAAATGAGGTCGAATAAAAATAAGGCATATAACCATGGTTTATTTTATTATGATTCAAAGATAAAGCAGGAGTTCGTGGTGCAAATTAATCAAAGGGATCATGTAATCAAAGGGGGATTTAAAAGCTGTAGATGAGCAAAATAATTTGACTCTTGGGATTAATCTCGAAGAGTCGAAGTATTGAGGTATTATTGCTCGGCCAATTAATGAACGATGATCGAGACAATTCCAAATGAACATTGTGGTTCATTAGACCATTGAATAAAGTTTAAACTCTTTTTGAATATTGGTTTACATTGATTTATTGGAGTTCGTACACTCTAGCTAGAAGAATTAGCTTGTGATCCAATATTTATTATCAGAACTAGATCATTAATATGGCAACACGTTTTTGAAGCTTCATTGTTGAACGCCGTTGATGAGTATGCAGGATTCCAAGTGTGGAAGGATACGATGCAACGAGTATTGGAAGCTGAACACCTCTAGTCTATTATAGAAGATGGCAATGACGATGGGGCTATAATAAGTTTTCAAAGGAAAACTTCACCTCAAATTGATATGTTAGAACAAGAGCTCAAAAAAATTGGCATATGCTGGGAAAGATGACTTGAACAGGTACTTAACATCTCAAACTGATGTGTTGGAACAGGAGTTAAGAAAATTGAGATGATGAGAAAGATGACTTGCTTATGAAACCGAACAATATGATTTTGAAACATCATGAAAACAAAATACAATGTAAAATCTCCAAGTGGTAAGGTCAAAATGAACCGATGATGATTCTAGTTACCTTTACTCTTGACTCACAGACACCAGCAAATAAACCATGATAGACCGCGAGTATTTCTTGAGAGTGTTGTAGACGTAAACGTTGATTACGTGCAATTCTGCTCTCGTATCGAATAGGGAGCTTACACGTGGCACACTTTCCTTTCCTGAAAGTTGCCTTAGTTGTCATTGTCAGCAAATGTTTATTAAGTGTACAATTTTTTTTACTGTGCAGAGTAGAATCATGCGAAATGTAGGGTAAAAAATGCAGAATCTATTTTGGAATGTAAGGTAACAAACTCGAAATGTAGAGTAAAAGATTAGATTTCAAAAGCAAAAATCTTACCCAGTTGAGTAAAAACATTAGGGTAACAATATTACAATTCCAGTGAAAAATTGATTTATTGCTTTGGATATTTTTCCTAATATAGTTATGTTCTACATGTATTCATATACCTTGTAATAGAATGAAAGTTTCTACGCCTTTGTTCTGAGAAGGAAGAAATGAACTTCCCATTAAAGGATTTAAATATTGATGGAAATTATTTCTGACGCCTTCTGCTGATCCATATATTAGAGTTTCATCATAATCCCAATTCTCTGTTGCTGCTGCTGCACCTTGGAGCAATATTTGATGGGAAGTTGTCACGGTTTCCTGTTCTGACATATTCGAAATTGAAGCATCTGCGGCATCACAAAAGCATGAATAATCTACAGAAAGGAATTTTGCAGAAATTAGATGCATTTTACCACGGAATTTTGCAGAAATTAGATGCATTTTACCATGGACAAGATGTTTGTGAGTGACCATGCAAGTATAACGCATCGAAAGCGCCATCACTGTGAGAAAACAAGCTTAAAAAGTTGTCAGAAAATGAGATAATTCCGTTTGTTTTAAGGCAGGAATAAATTCAGAAACTTACAGATTAAAAATAAGGGTTTTAGTTCCACCATCTTTGCAGCAGGACTAACCTTTTTTTGGGGCCTTCAGCTTTTGAGGGCTTTGTGCCTTTGGGCTGAAGCGGAGGTCTCATGGATCGATTCCATTTTTGTTCTATGGAGACATCGTGCTATGTTTTTTATCTAGGAAAATTCTATTCTATATGATTTCTATATAATTTATAAATCGAAATGGATATTATAGTCAAATTGTTCTCATAGAATTCAAATTGAAATGGATATTGTAGTCAAATCCCCACCGAATTAAAATCGGAATGGATATTATTCAAATTCACCTACGTGGACAACTCCCAAACTTCCTTTAACAACTACTCTAAAATACCTTGAAGCTTTGCTCAGCTTAGGTGGCAGGATCTCGATGCATCTCCCCAGCAAGCTTCCCCGTCACAAAAATCTTTCAAATTTGATGCCACGTCAAGAACTTCCATCTTGTAGTGCAATTGCAACAGCGGTGCCATTTGCTTATGTGCATCTCTCGAATTGGCTCCCACAAAAACTGTCAGGCATAGTGGAATCTGGGCCTAATAGATTAAAATAACATGATGTATAGGGGAATGGAGGTTGCGACTCCATTCTCAGTTTTGCAGCCCGCGACCGGTGTTAGACGGGAGCAGGTCATCTGCAAAACTGGGAATGGAGGACCAACTTCAATTCCCCTACGATTTCGTGCAATTCTATATATGTCACGTGTATGCCACGTGTATCCAACGTGTCTGGCCACATACCCTTTTTTGTTGCTGAGATGTCACTCACTATCTTGTGTCTGCCGCTGGAATGGCAAGTTCTTTTTTTTTCTCGACGATTTGGACCTTTCTTTTGGAATATACCTAATCATTCATGGGTTGCCTTTTTAGTTGCTTGAAGTTGTTAGCTTTTCATTTGGGAATTTTAGGGGCATGGCTTTGGGATCTAGCACCATCTCGCCTTATAGGGACAGAATAGGTGAGTTCCTTGTTGTTGCAGAAAGACTTAGAAAATCAGCAGCATTTGTACATGGCGCTTCCTCCTCAATGCCAGATTCTAGTTCGCACGAAACACCCACAATTTTTCAGAGCCCACAAACTGGTGTACATATGCAATCTGAGTTCAATAGAAGGGCTTCTCATATCGGCTTAGGGATTCATCACACTTCTCAAAAGCTCGCAAAACTGGCTCTCTATAAGTAGGTAATTGTCAAATAGCATCTACACTGTGTCCTGATAAATTGTACTTAGGTAATTTATTTTCCTTGCTTCCATTGCGGTGGCAAAAAGGAAAGGTGTCTTTGATGATCCTGTCTTGGAGATCCAAGAGCTAACAGCACTCATAAGATAGGACATTACAACTCTCAATGCAGAATTACTGAATTGCAACAGTTCTGTGATGGTGAAAGTGAGAGTGTAAAGATTACAAGGGAGGGAAACCAACATATTGCAACTGCTAGATACTCTAAAGAGTTGGCTAATGAGCACCACAAAAGAATTTAAGGATATTCTTACAGTGAGGACAAAGATAATATAACTGGAATGACCCCTTCCTTTTTCTCTCTCGCTCTTGTTGACATATCAACCTCCACCTAAGCTGCCTAGTCTATCAAGGGACACACCCTCACATAGAGTCATGTCCTTAGGTGAATAGTCATGTCTATAGCCAAGAGATATATCTCTTAGGCAAGTATATGTAGCTATGAATTCCGCTATTCAATCCAGTTTTCTATCCAATATACAAGTGTCTATTATAGTTACATCTTCCCTCTAGAATATTTACATCTCTCTCTCCCTCTTTTTGTCCAAAGTTTAATATATGCTTCAGAATCTGAAAGCTCACCAAAACAAAAGACAATTATTATCTACTTCTAGTTCATCCAATGGAAGTAACGGATTTTCAAGGCAAAGACAGCTTCCTCCAACGTCTTTACCTTTCCCTTGGGAAAATACCTTTACTTCTGGAGAACTTTTCAGTAGAGGGACGTGTTTTGTCATATTACACTTCGATGCGATATTTTCTCACTAGGAACGGCATATAACTAGCTTCTGTTTATTGAACTTATTTTCCTGACTGTACATGTTAAAGTGTTCACCATGTAATTTAGTTTATTTTTCTTAAGTTCTACATTATAGAAATGTCTACATCATGTTTGAAGGATATATCAACTGATTTACAGCACACAGAATATCATTAAATTTTGTTCCATTTTACACCATATGCATATTTGTATATGTCTTGAGGGCTATAACAAATGTAAGGATGTTGGATGTTAACATGTATCTTTAATCTTTTCTACCTTATTTCCATTATTTGTTTCATTTTTTTCTATTTTGTGCAGAAGCTCTGAAACTGGAATTGCTGATGGTCCCCAGTTAAGGTCTATAATTTGTGGTAACCGTTTTGTTTCATGCATTACTATGTGCTATTCCCATTAGCCACATCAACTTGAAATTTTCATATAAACAATGAGATCTATTAACTAAAACTTTGGTACTTCATTATCATGGTTTTATACATGCATCATTTCAATTCTGAAGCATTATTGCTCTCTGGTCAACAACAAGCCAAATACAGCAACATATGGGACCTGTTCAAGAGGCCTATATTCAAAGTCGAGCTGGGGCTTTAGAAAGTGTCGAGTTTACAATAGCAGAACTTAGCTACCATGGTTGCTCAACAAGGAGAGATTGCCATCATGAATGTTTTTAAGTACAGTATGCAAAACCATTTCTGCTTCTCATGTACTTAAGCTCTATATACTATATGACAGGATTGACGAGAATATAGATGATACAATGTTGAAGGAGCACAAGGACAATTTTTGAAATACCTGAGGAGCATATCTTCAAGCCGGTGTTTGATCATAAAGATTTTTGTGGTTTTGTTAATGTTCCTTCTAATATTTGTGTTCCTTGTAGCATAAAATCTATGCAAAGGATGTTGTGTTAGTATCGTCATACGTTAGGGTGGCTCCCCATTAGCATCACACCCGAGTTTCAGAGCTGTTCCATGTCAACAATCATAGGCATAGCCAATGAAGACCCATTCCCATTTTCAATGGTATTTCTTACCTGTTGCCTTCCGGTGAGAGAGCAGTGAACCTGAAAAAGCTTTTAGATAGCCGGTTTGAATGCACAAAAGAACTGGAAGAAGTTTGAATTCGTCCTAAACGGCAAACTCAAATTTTTAGATGCTGGTGCATCTGAAAATTTTGCAGGATGCAGTGCCCATCTCAACCTAGTTGTGTTCCAGCAGAAGCAATGGGAATGGAAAATCTTGTAGTTGGGATTGCCATGTGGTGCAGGAACTCCTGTAAAAGACTATAATGGAGATTCACCCTTAGTTGTAGGGAAGCCCTACATTAGAACTGTTTACACGTTTATGCTCCTCTAAGATATACCAATAGATTTCTTCTTCAATCACAAATATCATGTAGCCAATTGGTCTTCATCTAATTTCTCTCTGTTTCGAATAATAGAGCTCACCTGTTGGACGAAATCAAGAATCGCACAAAAGCTGAAATCTACAATCTGTTTAGCAAAAACGATGCATTTTTTTACCATTTCTACCGAATGTGAGATCAGTGTTAGCGAAGCTGCCTATATTAAGGCAGCGTGCCTTTATAAAAAGGCGACGTGAGCTCCTTATAGCTTTCACCTTTTTCCATGTATATACCTTTATGGTACCTATATGTTGTAACATATATTATTCAATAAATGTGTGTTCTGTTGTGGTGCATACCTCTCTCTCTTGTGCTTTTTTAGTAAACTAGCAAGTTTAACATGGTATCAAAGCTTGCATCTGGTTCTGGAGCAGTTGTGAATTTTCGTGGGCTTACCGGGACAAAAACTTTGTATGTTTTCTCTGGAGCTGGATATCCAGCTTGGAAGATCAAAATGGAGCTCGTCCTGCAAAGTGAAAAGCTTTTTGGAATTGTGACTAGGATTAACCTTCCTCCAGTACAGCCGATTGATGCAACTACCGGCAATTTTGTTTTGAATGGTGCTGCATACGATGCTTGGGTTAAGAATGTAGATGACTGGAATGAAAAAGATCAAACAGCTCGAGCACTGATTGATTCTCTATGCTCTTAAAAAATCCATTTTAATGGATGCTAAGGATTTTGTTACTTCTAGTGAAGTATGGAAGTTTTTAGAAAAAACTTATATGAAGAAGATCATGCATGGAGTGATTAGTCTCCGCAAGGATCTTACATCATTGCAGTATCGTTTGAATGATTCGTTTGATGAACATGTGGATAAATTTAAAGGGCTTCTAGAAGCACTGTCCGCAGCTGGTGCTAGTATTCCGCATGATCAACATGTTGTCCATTTTCGGAATCCATGCCGGAAGAGCTTCAGACTCTTACGACTGTGCTTGCCAATAAAAAATCTATGACATTAGATCGAGCTTGTGAATCACTAAAAAATAAGGCTCGAAAGTTGCACAGGCAAGCTCAGCAGGAAGATCAGGCTTTACTTGTTGATAGTAAGAAACGAGGTCGAGAAGATGAAAAGGCGGCCTTTGTTACTGATACAAAGGCTACTCACAGTCGTAGTAGAAGCTGGTATCATGGAGGTGATACATAGCAATTGGCTAGACTTGAGCAATCTAAGTCAGAGACTGTTTGTGCCTATTGCAAAAAGACGAATCATGTTGAAAGTGAATGTTATTATAAACACTTTGTTAAGGAGCATAAATCTTTACTCTAGACAATCCGAGATGGACCTCATATTGCAGATGAACATGCAAGTGTTGCATGTGACGAAGCTTCTGAAGCTGGCTTTTCTACAGGAGCTTTTGTTTCCATAACTATTGATTCTGGTGCAACACAGCACATTTCATAGGCATTGGTTGAGGAATTATCGCTTTCTTCAACTTAGGAAACTCGTGTTTCTTGGTGATAACACGACTCATGAGGTCATTGTGTAGCTTCATCCAAGATGGATGTGTACTTGGAGTTGCCCAGAGAGAAGGTGGACTATACGAGCTTAAATTGACTGATGATTTTGTGAATCTTATGACTGCCAGTGGAGATGAATCAAGTACACTGTGGCATTGTCGTTTTGCACATCGTGGATGGTCTATCATTGAGTAGCACTGCATCAATGGGTGTATGTGAGGCATGTGCTGTTGGGAAGCAACATCGCCGTCCTTTCAATGAGAAAGGAAAATGTGCAACACAGCTTTTGGAGCTTGTGCATGCTGGTATATATGGTCCACTACCTTGTGCTTTGAGTGATGCACGATATTTCATCATGTTTGTACATGATTTTCCCCGTAGAGTTTTTGTATATTTTATCTCTACGAAGTCCGAGGTCTTCACCAAATTTCAAGTGTTTAAAAGTATGGTGGAGACTCAGATTGGCAAAGTGATCAAAAGATTACGTACTGACAACAGTGGGGAATTTTTGTCTGCTCAATTCAAGTGTTTTTGTAAAGAGCACGGTATAGCTTGTGAGCCTACCATCACCGATTCTCCTCCGCAAAATGGTATTGTTGAGTATCAGGAATATGCGATAATCAATGTTGTTCGATGTATGCTTATTCATGCTGGCTTGGATAAGTAATTTTGAGTAGAAGTTGTGGCTAATGCTGTTTATGTGCAAAATCGAACAGTAACTTCTTCTCTAAAAGGCGTAATTTGCAATTATGGACAGGAGTCAAACCAAATGTTCAAAATTTGCGAGTTTTGGCATATTTCTGATATATGCCAGCTTATGCCTAGAATATGCTAAAAATGCTCCAAACTTGCTGCAATCTATAAATTGTCTGTCGGTCACCGCTGTTGCTGGGTGACTGCTGTGCAAACCGGCTAACCGACACCGCCATGCCCCAAATCTATTCCCAGCAAATCGTTTTCAGAGGGGACAACAAAAGCTCCGGATAAGAGAAAGACCTCTTAGTCAACTTTCCCTGTTGGAAAGTGGGCCGACGCTCGTTAGCGCGGAGGCCCACTTGACAACAGGAAAAGTTAACTAAGAGGCCTTTGTCCTAACGTAAAGGACGATTGAATCAATTCGGCGCCTCCACGTGGCATACCTAGAGCTATTATTAACAGAAAGACAAGTAAAAAAAGTTGGAAGGTGAGTAAAAGCGATAGAATAAGCATGTAAAAATGCAGAAGCATGACTAAAAATAGGGGAAGTGTGAGTAAAAATTTTACATGCTTTTGTGGTTTTGAAAAAGCGACACGTGTCGCCTTACCATTGGAAGGGACGGTTGGATTGGGCCCAACCGTCTTTTACGTGAAAGAATCAAACTCTTGCAAGCTACTGCGATAGGTGAAAAGTGGTTGAGCTTTTTTTAGAATCTAAAATTGACCTCTTTTACCTGATATGAAGTTTTTCTTTTACAGAAGACGATATATTAAGGATTGATCCATGGACAGGCCAAAAGCATTGCAGAATATTCTTGCTAGGTCCTTGTGAGAGACGAAACTACGAGGAGAAGCATCAAAAGACTCTGAGGAGCGATGCTGAAACACATGGGTCCGCAAGGACCTTCTTCTCTATATTGACTTTTAGTTAAATTCAAGTTCTTCTGATGGTTTTGCTTTATTTTTTTTTTTTTTTTTTGAAGGCAAGATATTTTTATTTTTATTAATAGTATGTAGTAAATACATTTATTTAAGGCTCCAAAATAGCCTTAAGGTTTTGCTTTATCACAAGGCTCTTGATGCTCATCTTACCCTTCAAGAACCTGTTAAAGAGCTTATATATTTCCATATATGATTTAGTCTTGATAGTATGGCCCTTCAGAGAGGAGCTCTAATTATTTTATGTTGCATATATCTGTTTATTCATTGTTGTATATATTACTACAGAGGTTTGACAATGAAAAGCTTGATACCGCTTTTGATCCTTATGAGCTACGTTACCTAAATTTTTTCAGTTGAAGGTATAGCTCAGTGATGCATTACAGGATCACATTATCGAATTTGGATATTTTTATATTGCAGCGAATCTGGATATTTATATATTGCAGCTTCCTAAGAAAACATCAAACCTACTTGAGGAAGAGTAAGATTTCTTTTTGCGAATTCTTTATAAAGCGTATTATCTTGCTAAACACTTTTAATGCAGCATTCTGCCTCCGATGGGAATGGAAATGGATATGGAAATTAATGGAGCACAATCATCTGCTCAGGGAAATGAGCCAGAATTGAATATCGAGCATTCTGATCCACAAATACCTCTAATAATATTATTGGAGGATGTTCCTGATATTGAGAAACTTAGATCTGTTGGAGAACCAATCAATGATGACTATATGTTTGATCACAGTGAAACCTTCAACAACACAACTGGTGCTGTGGAAGATGCTCCTATAAATGTTGAGGACCATCATTTGTAGGCATCCCTGCTACATCCCTGCTGATGATGGGCTTAGGAAGTGTGCTTGGTAAGTTGTTCCTTGAATAGGAAGAAGGCATTTGATTTGAATACTATTTCTGATGCTTATAGTATTGTAAGTGCAGATGGCACGCCGTGCAGGGCGTGAGTGTTTCTTTCTTTTGCAAAACTGACCTTGTAGCTTGCTCCCTAGGATAATTTCACCATTCTGGACGACTTGGCAAAGTCGATTTGCCATTCTGGAGCCTCTGCGGTGCCCGATCGACAAAACACTCTGGTTTCTACATGGTCGTCCTTAAGATGCACCGCGGTTTGACAAGTTTCCCCGGACCGATCTAGGAGTCTTTTGGATCTTCCCGAAGAAGAGCCCCTGAACGGAGGATTCAACAGTCAGATAGGGGGACCGGGCTCCGGGAGGGTGGTCATTAGCGTACTGCCCACCGTGGGAGCGCTGCCAGGAGAGGCTGCCTCAGCAACTTTTTTGGATCCCACCCCCTAGGGTCCGGACTATCCCCTCTTGTGAGGCAGCCATGCAAGGTCCTGGCCTCGTTTGACTTGGGGAAGGGTGCCAGCTCGGTTGCCCCGCAACGGGCTGCCCCGACTGTTCTAATGCTAACCCTTTGATCTAGACCTTCTCCGAAAATTTCGAAAATTGCGCTGTGTGCTGGTGATGAATTAGGAATCCAGCTGGCAAAAAATTAGAATTTAATTTCGTACAATGCATTAATTACGAATTTATGAATGTCTCGCCACGGCAAAAGCGCTCCCCAACTTCTAATTGCCACATCGGGAGGAGGACAGGCCCCAACTCCGTTCCGTCAGTTCCTCTTGCTCCGTGTTCTCAACCGCAGCTTCTCCGCAACATCCCAACTGCAACCGACTAAAACTCGGCCCCCAAAATGCAAACCCTTCTAGAACCTGGCAACCCACAGGGTTTACGTTTCGGAGGCCCTCTCCTTGTTAGATTCGGCCGGAACCTTGCGTCGTATCTTGACGTGGAGGGGGGGTGTTGATGCCAGAGCAGGGACCCTAAAATCCTCTGGAAGCTGCGTGCCCCAAAAGTCCTCTCCCCAAGGCCCTAGGGACAGACGGGCAACCTCCCCTGTCCAGAACCGTGATTTGGCTCTGCCAATGGACTCAGAATGTCGACATTGCCCTGGGGACCAAGTCCTGTGGCCAGAAGACCACCTCTCCTCCAAGAAGCGCCAAAGTAGCTCATGTCCAGCACACGCGTAGTCAATTGGTCTAGGATGTGGATGCCAGATACTGCCGTGTAGGGCATGAGTGTTTCTTTCTTTTGCAAAATTGACCTTGTAACTTGCTTCATAGTGTAATTTCGCCATTCTGGACGACTTGGTGAAGTCGATTTGCCATTCTCCACGGTGCTCGAACGACAAAACACTCCAGTTTCTACACGGTCGCCCTCAGGACGCTCCGTGGTTTAACAAGTTCCCCCAGATCGATCTAGAAGTCTTTTGAACCTTCTCGAAGAAGGGCCCCTGAACGGAGGATTCAACGGTCGGATAGGGAAACCAGGCTCCGGGAGGATGGTCATTAGCGTTCTGCCCATCGTTGAGCGCTGCCAGAAGAGGCTGCCTCAAGAACTTTTTTGGATCCCGCCTCCTGGGGTCCGGACTCTCCCTCTTGTGAGGCAGCCGTGCAAGGTTCTGGCCTCGTTTGACTTGGGGAAGGGTGCCAGCTCGGTTGCCCCGCAACGAGCTGCCCCGACCGTTCTAATACTAATCCTTTGATCTGAACCTACTCCGAAAATTTTCGAAAATTGGGTTGTGTGCTGGTGATGAATTAGCAATCCAGCTGGCAAAAAATCAGAATTTAATTTCGTACAATGCATTAATTACGAATTTATGAATGACTTGCCGCTGCAAAAGCCCCCCCCCCCAATTGCCACATCGGGAGGAGGACAAGCCCAAACTCCGTTCCGTCGGTTCCCCTTGCTCCGCATTCTCAACCGCACCTTCTCGGCCACGTCCCAACTGCAACAGGCCAAAACTCGGCCCCCAAAACACAAACCCTTCTAGAACCTGGCAACCCACAGGGTTTACATTTCGGAGGCCCTCTCCTTGTCAGATTCGGCCGGGACCTTGCACCGTGTCTTGACGTGGAGGGGGGTTGTTGACGCCAGAGCACGGACTCTAAAATCCCCCCGGAAGCTACTTGCCCCAAAAGTCCTCTTTCCAAGGCCCTAGAGACGGATGGGCAACCTCCCCTCTCCGAAACCGTGATTTGGCTCTGCCAATGGACTCAGAACGTCGACATTGCCCTGGAGACCATCAGGTGATAAGTGGATTTGGCTACCATCAGGTGATAAGTGGATGAGTGCAACTCTCATCATGTGTAGAGTGTGCTGAAAATGGCATTGCCGGGCTTCAACAATGTACTTGAAACAAATTATGTCTACAATTTCAAAGCATATATATTTCAAAAAACCATTTTCTATTTCATGTTTTGTGACCATTAAAGACACCAATTTGTGAACATAAATCTTCAATAAACATGTGCCTCGCGTTGGCGCGCATAAGTAGCATCGTGAATTTGTATGAATTCATGAGGTACTGATCTACTAAATGTTCTACCCTATATGACTATGGATTATTATCGTGTATCACTACAAAAACGTTGCCCTGTTACGACGTCTATTACGACGTCCAGACGTCGTTTGAACGTCGATGAACGACGCCAAAAAGTCGATAAACGACGCCTATAACGACGTCTGCACGTCGTTTTACGACGCGGACGCATCGCTATACGCGTCGCAACGGCTCCGTCTTAAAGCGACGACGTAACGTCGTTCAACGACGCCACGTACACGTGGCTGCCACGCGGCCGGGCGGCCAGCGTGGCGTCGGCGAGCGGGTTGCTGATGTGGCAGCCACGTGTTTGACGTCGTTTAACGACGTCACATACACGTGGCAGCCACGCGGTCGGGCGAGCGCCGTTGCTGACGTGGCAGCCACGTACACGACGTCGTTTAACGACGTCGTACAAGAGCGCCACGTACGTGTATTAAAATTTTTTTTTTTTTTTAATTATATTCTAAATGCTTAATTGCATCCTTATTGGAATTGATTGAATTTTTGTTTACCTATATATTAGCATACCCGGAAGGTTTCAAGGTATGCCCCTATTCCAGATAAACACCATAGATTATGTTGGATATACACTTGGGGTATAAATACTAGTAGTTCAAATTCAATTAGGTCGGACCTTAAGATGTTTTACAAAATATCTGATGAAAGGAGACCATACCATTAAAGACCGGATTAGGGCAGAATGCTTCGAGACGATCGCATGCAACCTCGACTGCAGCTACAAAATTGAGCTACCGAAATTTATGACTGGTTAAAGTCCCGGGACTTGTGGTTCACTGCTCAAAAAATGGGCTTTAACTCAGACGGCTGGTCCGGAAGCCATAGTTCGGATGAAAACCTTGAACTCTATTCTGATACAAACAGGGAATGTGAGGCCTGCTTAGAGTCCCTTGGATTCAAAAATCTAAGTATGGAGAGGAGAGGCGGAAGTAGAAACTTTGACACAAGGCGAGGCTTTAGTGATGGATACGCTGGTTATCCTAGTAAAAGAGGAAACTTCAATAGAAGGCCAACGTCCTTTCAGAGAGGAAATGCCAGTAATGAGCAGTTTGTGCCTGAGACCCAAGTAGAAGAAGATCTAATTTCGGAAGATGAGGAACAACAGGTATACAAATATCCAAAGTTTTTTTTAAAAAAAAGGGAGTGCTAAAGGATCTGAACCACGGAGGCTAATATACTCAGTTCCGTAGAAACATAGGCCACGGTTCATTCCTCTGACATTAACCTCAGCTGTACTTGTGATTATGTATATAACTGTGCAGTATGTCAGCATCCTTATTGCTACTAAGGTTTTTCCCCCGAAAACCCTTCGGGGCGGGGGTTTTTTAATCCTGGTAGTAATACGCCTGCTGCTCTCTCTTTGTACTTGGGTCCCATAGGCCAGTTGGTCTCCGTGGACGATAAAATCATATTCTATTCTATTCTATTCTTTAAATTAACCTTGTTTCTACAGAAAGCTGATGATCTAGAATGGTGCTGATGCACGAAAAGCACAAATTTGTGCCCCATAAATTACTGGGAACCGTTAGTAGCATGCCTACAATGTTTATGTAAAGGATGTATTTATGCTTTTTTCTGTTATTCTTGGAACAAAATCAGGGCTTACAACCCTTGATAATTACAAGAATGTAAGATGGTGTGTAGATTTATTTTCGTGTGTTTGATCTCTGCAAGTTTTCCTTTCTGCTTTTACTAAATAGGAGCAGAAGGTACAATGGTTGAAAGGCGATAAGCCAAGAACACCATATGTACCTTCTGGCCCTTGCTGTTTTACCATTCTCATGCTAATTCAGTACTGGTTGGCTGCATATACGTGGTGTTCTTCTACTATTGTCCCTTTTTGCTTCGTTGTTGGTTTTTTGCTTAGAGGAGAACATGGATCAAACAAGGACTCAGCTGGAGCAATGAAACAAATGCATGTGTTAATGAATGATGACAGTAGATAGCTGTCGCCACAAGATAACTTCACAAGAACCTGTATACTTAGTATCTTTTCCTCTACTGGTATAACAGTTGAATGTTTTCTGCTCTTTGTTTTAAATGGTTTTCATACAGGGAATGCAGAAAATCATTACACCTTTGACACTGGTAAAAGCCCCCTGTTTTCGGAATTATATGAAAACTCAGTCTTAGGTTATGAAGCTTACTGTTATGTAAAACTTCAAAGTTTTAAATGGAACATGTTTTGGAAAGTCCTTTCAAATTTGCTGGCCAAAATGTTTAAAAACAATATTTGACTATGAAATAAGTATTGGTACTATAAACATGATTCAGTCTATGAAAATACAGGGATATACATGAAATTTCTAAAGGGCTAAGCCCCTGAGAATAGACAGACCTTTTAAAATGCTTAATAGATGTGAGAGGATATACAGTTTTGAAAGGCTCATATTTTGTAAACTCTACATGCTAAAATAGGGCATTTAAACCCTAAGACATGGGTATTTAAAGAATTAAGGTGCCTATTTTGTTTGACAGCATATGTTTGTTTCTTGGATGGTTTATATGATTAAGAAGATTAAGGCTTTATTTCCCTTTTACATAAAGACCCTTGGGGATTACAAATGGATAAACCTTAGTACTGGTGTCATGAAAAGACCTCATGGCATAAGAAAAGGTGACTGTTCTAAACCAAAGTACAAGCTTTCTAGCTGTAAAATATGACACTTGTTTATCTAAGGTCTACAGTGCATGGGAATCCATGTTTGATTAGGAAAAGATAAAGAGTGTTTGAGTGGAAATATATTAAAGTTTTGAGTCTTTTAACCATGGTTTGATGCTCCATCTTTAATTAGCTCGATTAAAAGTATGGAACGATAAGGCTGTTAAGGGATTGACCGAGACAGTTTGAACTACTATAGGGTTGTTGCCTGAACTAGTTGGCTCCGGGTTTTTTTTTTTTTTTGAAAAAAATAATAATAATAGATTTATTATGAATGAAGTTAATACATTTAATATTAAAGCCTATAAAATGAATTTAACCAATAAAGAAATATAAGATTTTAACGTCATTAAATGATGTCGCTTAAATATATTAAAAAAATACAAAAATAAATGAAGCCCCAATTTTTTTAGCTAAATACATTAATCAATAAATTAAGCTAACTACATTAATCAATACATTAAGCATATTGAAAATTAAATGCTTACGGACGCATGTGGCGAAGTCGAATCGCCATTCCGGAGCCTCCGCAATGTCCGAACGACAAAACACTTTGGTTTCTACACTGTCGCCCGCAGGACGCTTCGCGGTTGGATATGTTTTCCCGGATGGATGTTGGATTTTTTTGGACCTTCTCGGACCAGGTTCCTTGAACAAAGGATTCAACGGTCGGATACGGGAACCGAGATCCGGGAGTGTGGTCTTTAGCGTACGCCCCCCCCCGGCGGAGAGCTGCTAGGAAAGGCTGCCTCGGGAAGCTTTTTGGGGCTCGCCTCCTGGGGTTCGGACTCTTCCACTACAAGAGAATGATGGCTAAACGTCACAACATTAGTCAGAGAGCCTTCGTAAAACAGACAAGTGTCCAAACCTTATTCCTGACGAATGAAGTGACGAGTTTTATCTGACGAATATTAGTCAGAAGATTAGTCATAGTAAAAGTCATGTTATTAGTCATATGTTTAGTCACTCAATTAGTCACCAGTTTAGTCAGATGACTAGTCAATGTAATAGATAGAATTTTAGTCAGTTACTTAGTCAATTTATTAAATAGCTAATTAGTCAGCTAATTAGGTACGTAATTAGTCAATGTATTACTTAGATATTTAGTCATGATATTAGTCAAATACTTAGTCAATAAGTTCGTCATAGTAATAGTTAGAATATGGGTCAATTATTAGTCAGACAGTTGGTCAGGCAATAGTCAGACAGTTGGTCATGCAATAGTCAGACAATCACTCAGGTTATTTAGCCACATCATTAGTTATTAGTCAAGAATAATAATATATAATTCTATTAACATTCATTACAATAGACATAATAAAGAATTAACATTTGTTACAACAGAGATAAAATAGGCAATTGACATTTGTGAACAACAGATACAATAGAATAAAAAGCAAAATGTAAAGATAAAGACTTGATTACACATGAGTAGTCAAAACTTAAGACTTGATTGCAAATCAGTCGTAGTCATTACAAAGTCATTACAGATTAAAGATAGTAAAAGCAAAGTCTTAGAAACACATCAAAACTTGATAGTTCACATCTTGCGGTACTCATGTCAGCCTCTTGACTTTCTAAGTGACTTATATTGCGCAATGTTTTAGGTAATAGTACCATCTACAAATTCAACCCAAATTTCTTTTTGCTCTTCTTCCCTTTTTTTCTGGAAGTGGATGCATTATCACTTCTCTTGCTGCCCTCCTCCACATCATTTCTCTTCTTCATAACCATCTCTTCCATACTCCTTGCACTCTCCAATCCCTTCTCCATAACTGCGTCGTAAAAAGCATCAATGTCAGCAGCATCTTCATGTGGCAAATCTGGGGCGTCTACATCGACAATTTAACTCCAATCAAGCCAATCCCCACATCATCTTCCACATCTTCCGGCTCTAATCTCCTCTACTCCATCCACTTCTTGCTCACCTCCATCAACTACATGGGCATTCTGCGCTTTCCTCAACTCCATGGGTGGCCTTCGCCTTCTAGATCCACATGAACTAGTGCTTCTTCTTCCCTTCGATCTTCGTGCGCCTTGGTTTTTGCTTCCTAAAACAGAAGTTGTTTAAGGTGAGAGAAGGATATATATATCAGAATGCTACAAAGTAGAAATTACCTTCAGTTGTTTTCTTCTTCGCTGCTTATTCTTCCTCTCGCCCTTCTTCCCTAAGAAATGCAACGCCTCAAACTACAAAAGAACAAAAAATCAGAAATTTTGAGCTCTCACATTTGATCAGAAAGAACAAAAAAATCAGAAATCAGAACTAAACAAAACGAAAGAAAAGCTTACATTTCCAGGAATTCTCCCTTCGGCAATTAGAGATTCTCGATATGCCCTGTATGATCTCTTCTTCTTTATCGCTGCCATTGTTGTTGCAGAAGGGTAAGCACCCCAATCCCGGAACTACATAAGATTAAAAAAATAGAGTTAGTCAAGAAAAATCTTTGCTTGCTGATCCAAATCCAGGCAATCAATGAAACTCTAGTTGTATTAATCAATCAAATGAAATGTTATTACAGTTAAAGAGACCATCAGAATGACCGGCAGTTTTTCTCTGTCTTTTTCAGAACGAAAGCACCGACTTTTCAGTAAAGTTCTTCTCCATCAGACCTTGCATGGGTTATGAAAATGGGGACAAAGGAAGCATTTGGAATAATGAAGGTTACCCACATGAGATCACGGTGTATCCTTCCTATTGTGTATCAAGATGCCCAATGCTTTTAACAGCAGAGCAATTGATTAAGGGCCTCCTTACAACACGATCAGCTTATCCTTTAATAGTTGCTGGGAAGCTAACAGCTTCAAATTCCATGGGTATGCTCTATGTTTATGCAACTGGACCTATTCCAACTAAGCTGGGCCACCTTTCGGAACTGCAATACATTGACATGTCATGGAACATGCTAAATGGTTCCATTCCACCAGAGCTTGGAAATTGCAGCAAAAGTTTTTATATGGATCTGAGTCACAACCTTTTCATAGGCAATATACCAACAAATATGCAAAGTCTTACTTCCTTGGAGATCTTGAATCTTGAAGCGAATTCTTTGACTAGTGGAATCCCAAGCTTTGTTTCTGCATTTGAGAACCTCCTTGACCTGAGATTAGAAACAGAGACTACAAGGCCAGATACCTGGTGATATTGGGAGCCTAGGACATCTAAGCATCTAAGCCTAAATCAGCTAGATGGCAGTATACCACCAGAGCTAGGTGACCTGGATTTACTTCAGAATATGGATTTATCACATAATAGGTTAGCTAGGTGACCTGGATTTACTTCAGAATATGGATTTATCACATAATAGGTTAGCAGGTACCATACTTGAAAGTTTGTCTGGCATGGAATCTTTGCAGTCTGTAAATATTTCATTCAACAAGTTATGAAGAAATGTTCCTCAGTCATGGAATAAATTTTTAAGTAGTTCCCCTGGATCATTTGTGGGCAATGCGGCTCTATGCACAAATGCATCATGTAGCGGAGCTAATGTTGGAGGAAGGAAAGGAGGTTTAAATAGGGGCATTATTGCTGGAATTGTCCTTGGAGGATTGGTAGTTTGTCTTCTGATTCTAGTTTGTATAATTGTTTTAGCATATCGGAAAGGTCCAGCTTACAAGTTTGAGAGCTCTAGGGTTCTTTATGCTGATACCTCAAGAAAACTATCTGTGGAAGATGTGCTGGAAGCAACGAGGAACTTGAGCAATGAAAATATGCTAGGCAAAGGTGCTCATGGTGTGGTATACAAAGTACTCACAAAGTCTGGGCAAGTTGTTGCAGTGAAGAAACTGGAGCTCTCAAGTAAAACAAATAGGGAACATTTGAAAGGGAGCTGGAGACCGCAGTGCAAGGTGAAACATAGAAACCTAATAAGAGTAAATGGATACTCTGCACAAGATGGAGTTGGATACATTTTGTATGAGTATATGCAACAAGGAAGTCTATGTGATAACTCGTGATGGGCTCAAGGTCTCATCCACTTGACGAATATGAGATACAACATGGCATTAGGGCACCGCTCATGGGCCGCATACCCGCACCATGACATTCACGCAACTTCTTTCTATGGTTAATCCAACAACTTCTTTCTATGTTTGTGCTCTGTTTGGCATTAATATGCTTTATGGCTATCAGTTGTTTATTGCTATGTACTCTCGGATTTTTGTGTTACAATACTTTAGGAAGGAGTCATTCCATGTATATGGTATAAGAGGAGAGGCTAGCAGCGGTTTCCATGCATCACTAAGACTCCTTTCTAATATCTGAGGTTCACAAGAGCGTTCCCTGGCGTAAGCTTGCATCTTTGATGGATGATTGCAATGTGGATAGGTAAACTTCGAACCCGCAAAATTTACAATTGCTAACCTCAAAATGCCCAAAAAAGAGATCACGTGCCTTTGTTTGATTCCATGGTAATGGTATAAGAACCCACAAGCTCATTATTTCGTGAATGGGACTAAAGGTGCATCGGACAACATCAACGAAATATGAAAATACTATTTAGAGCTTGCCCATTAGCATGGAACTTGAATTCACGACAACATATCAAAGAAATGCATGCCATATTCGAGTTCTATATAGAATTTTCAATTTGGATAGAAGATTGTCCAGCAAGTAAAGAAAGTTGGAGATGGCTGGGACCAATAGTTTTTGGGAATTTAGTTTCTAAAAAAAGGTTTCGAAATCAAGTGTCATTGGCTTAACTTTTGGCCATAAAAGTTTGCTCGACCAGATTCAAGTATTAAAAAAAAAAATGCAAGAGAAGTTACCCCAAGCTTACATAATCCGCGGCATTCCAAAGATGTCCCCTAGTCCTATTCTTTCGCCATTAGGTTTTCTTCTTGGCCGCCTTTTTTTTCTTGGTGGCGTGGCTTCTTTTTATTTGCAAGAAATCTCTCCCACACGGATCTTTCCGCGTGGTTTGGGGCTATTTTCTTATCACTCCCACGCAACCAATCCCTACACAACATGACAACAATGTTAAATAATGAAGAAATCATAAAACATGATAAAATACAATAGTAGCTTACTTCCAATGATTAAATATTCGAGCTGCCCTCTTTAGTATATCAGAAGCAAATAAACCTTTACCAAAACGCTTCTCCATGTGTCTCACTAGTCTCTTTTGGAGATCTCATCCACCTTCTTCCAATCTTTGTCAATCTGTGCAATATACTTTCACCGCATGGCCCAGGCTCGCTTCCATGTCTCCGTCCATTCTCATCTAGATGTATCTCCCCTCCTTGCACCATAGTCACCTATAATATACAAACGAATAGTTATTAATAATAATGCACAATAAAATACAATAATAATATCCAACAATGCATTCACAAAAATGCAAATAAGCATCTACCTTTTCCCTCTTTAGGAAGACAAATTTAAAACTAACATAATCTTCATTTGGCTCCTCGTCCCCTTCATCACTTATGCTATCATCTGTTTTTTTCATCTTCTTCTTCATTCTCACTTTACAAGCATTAATGGATCTTACACTTGTCTCAACTCAGACAACAAATGAAAGGACAGAGTTAGCAAGTGCATTTTAAAACATGAAGTGCTTCACCAAATACCTTGATCTTCTGGTTTTTGACAAGCTTGAACCTAAGCCTTACATTGAGGTATGCGATGGAGTAGCGACATGTGCAAGCCGCTTGTCAAGGGTCTGCCTTAAAATTTTAACAGTCGACTGGTCCATTTCTGCAATTATTGCAGTTGATGTCTCTAGAATCCTCTTAACATCGCCCCTCATGTCTTCTTAAGTGAGGTTTCCCCTATTTTTGAGCTCTCCTTGGAGCCACTAAAAAACATAAGCCAAAAGTTAGATTAAGCAAAAGTAGTCTGCTGAACAAATAAGAGGACATAGCAATGCAGCAATCAAGAAAGGAATGGAATTGGAAAGAAGCAAGCAAGCAAGCAAGCAAAGACAGCAATCAAGGAATGGAGTGGAATGGAATTGCAATCAAGCAAGCAAAGACAAGGCAATATTTGAATTGGAAAAAATTATCAATGAACAAATCGTGATGATGTTCCTGAAACTAGACTTTCCTCCTTTGAGCGGAAATGTAAATTTCAGAAGAATGTATTTCGGATCATCATGCTTTTGTAGCCTCGAAACCAGACTATCCTGAAACCGGACTTTCCTGAATGAGAACCAAACCGAGCTTTCTTAAGAACCCATATCCAATGTCGCATCCATAGAAAAAATCGGAGACCTCTTGTTCATTGGACGTTTCTTCAATGAAAGAGACGGAAGGCACGTACGGACGATGACGATAAAAAAAAATTACTTTAGGTTAAAAATGCTTACTTATTACGCTCTCTCTTTCTCTTTCTAGCTTAACCTTGCTCAACCTTGCTTAACCTTTCTCTCACGGCTCAATCTCGATCGTAGCCACATCTCCATCAAGAAAACAAGCGGTAGTGAATTTGGCGGATTATTAGGTAAGAGAAAATTAGGTAAGAGAAAATGAAGAAAAAAAACGTCACAAATTTTTTTTTTCCCTGCTTTTATCCGGACGTTTTGTTAGGCACTAGATTCGGCTCACTTGGGTCCATTCTATTACGTTGTATCACTACAACTATAGAATAAATATAACACAAGGAAATGCATCAAGCCAAGCTTTTGCATAAATATATTAACATGATGTTCCCCATAAGGATAAATAGCAAAGATGCCTATGTTCCCCATAGTTGTACCGGTTGTACCATTCTTTTGTAAAGAAGATTGGACTAGGAATTTGTAATTAGCACGCATGCTTGCTTCCGCAAATTGTCCCGGATTGCGCCATGCCACCGATGTATTGCATAACGATGACGTGAGGTATTCATCATTAAAATACGTAGTTGCTAAACACGTGTCCAAGATAAAATGCTTGTATTTTATTATTGTTATATGTGTGTTAGTGGGTTATATACTATTGGGTTTTTTTGGGGCTTATATCATGCACCTTCAATGACTCCGGTCATGAGCACCTCGGCTCGGCAATGAGTAGGTCCGAGCACCCTAGTGGCTCCCAGAATGAGCACCTCTGAGCACCCTAGCAACTCCGCTTATGAGCACCTCCCTCGAGCATCCCGGTGGCTCCACTTCGTCAACCAATCAATCTTGATGCCGTCATTGATGAGCTACGAGCATTAAGGTTTTGATCTCTCTAACTCTTTCTTTCTCATTTTGGTTTGGGCAAACATTTGATCACTTGGGTATTTATCGTTTGCCTATAGAAATGAAACTTCTTCATCTTCCACATCAAGAAAAAGACAAGCAACAAAAACTTGGCTTCGAGATGATCCATTGGAGCGACTTGCTAGGCAGTACGACAACTGTTGGTGCAAGCAATGTAAAGGCACTAGCAGAAGAATGTATACCACGAGACGAGATCACAAAATGAAGTACGGTTTGATGCCAAATGCTCCAACTCCGTCCGACCTTGAGTTAAATGCACGACAAGAAGCAGATGAGGTAACAATGTGTATTAAGCATTTCTATTATTTATTCCATATATTATTCTAATCCTCTTTTAATATATACAACTTGTCATAGTATTTGGACATGCTTCACAAAAATCCAGAACTTGCTGAGACATCAGATAGCCCCAGGTCGTCTAGATCATCGGGTTCGCTACCTTGGTATTCTAGAAGTTCTAGTTCTAGTTCAAAAGAGACTCAGGAAGTTGAGAGAGGTCGCACGAGGGCAAGTACAGTGGCTACAAAAATTAAGAACCATTTCAAGAAAAGCTCGCATAGCCTTGTTCATGCATGTGAAACAAAAAATGACATGGCTGAACAACTTCCCTCTCATCTTAGAGCCTCTATTGTTCCATTTGTTCGATCATCCCTAGGTTGTTGGGAAGGGGAATTGCCTCCAATGTTGAAAGAATTTATATATTGGGGCCATAAGTACATGATTGCACCTTCTTTAGAAATACCAGAAGCTGGAAGGGGTTTGTACATAATGGAGCATTGAAGGTCCCATCCGGACACTCAACCTGTGTTGATGGTGTTTGGCTGACCAAAGTATCCTCGGGGTTTATGGCATAAACTTGCTTCTTTTTATGCCTAGTATGTCTACTTATGCCATGGCATTGAATGCGGCATCTTTGAGCTTGAAAGAGAGATCGTGGAGAATATACCCACGCCAAGGCGCATATACATTGATGGCGGCCAAGTGTTCATGGAAATATTGCGGACTTTATAAATAGCTCGGTCGTAATCGTCCCCAATTAACAAATGCGTAATTTGAAGAGACTACGTAATATGATTAGTGGTTACATGAATGGGTATGTTGGACCGTATATGAGAGTTTGTACCATCACACAAACCTCCGGCCCTGGAGGAATTGTTTGTCAACTATCCTTTCAAAAGAGAGACCCCAAGGCGAGTAGAACGTAAGAAGCGTGGTGAACCAATTGTTGTGCCCTACCTGGAAGAAAGTTGCCTAGATTTATAGTCATGTAGCATTGCCATTTATACAAACGTTTATGATTTTAATGATGTTAATCATGTAGTGATATTGCTTTTAATGGTTGTGCCTAGATTTATAATCATGTAGCATTGACATCTAAACAAAATGATGAATATTTTTCTTTTTTATGGTGTATATGGACTTTGAAGATGTTAATCATGTAGTGATATTGCTTAATGGTTGTGCCTAGATTTATAATCATATAGTGATTTATAAAGTGATATATAGTGATTTTTCTTCATATAGCATGTTTATAGCATGATTTTTCTGCATATAGCATGTTTATAATCTTATTTCCAATGCATGTTCCTTCTATATTTTTCTTTTTCTTTTTTATCATCACATGTACAAACTCCCACAAACAAATAAGTTTGGCTTGTGAATTTGCAGTCAAGCGATGATGGGAATGAAAACTCATGTGCTCAAAGTGGCTTTCATGTTTGAAAGTGGTTTGATGGAAGCTATACAAAATTACTTCCCAACCAATAACTCTAATGGTGATGATGATGGCCGAGAGACCTATCACACTTTTTTAGAGAGAGACCAAAGAAACCACTATACCCAAATGCAAAGATATCGCTCAATCTCTTTGATGCATACTCATCCTCAACCTACAACACAAATTAAAACCGGAGTAATAATAGTGTAGATGATCTTCTAAGGTGAGTAATTTGGTTTGAGTTGCAAGTTTTCATTCGTCATTTTTTTTTTTCTCACTTGATATTTCTTTTTTTTTTTTATTCTAACAATTGCTAGTCACTATATACTTCCAAGTGATCATTGTCTTCCAAAATCAAGGAGGGGCATTAAACAACTTTTTGCAAGAACTAGGTTTGCAATACAAATGCATTCATGCATGTGTAAATGATTGTATACTTTTTTCTTCTTCAATGAATACAAAGGAGATGAATGTATGTCCCAAGTGCAATGAGCCACGATATGATGAAAAAGCAAAGTCTAAAGTGCCAAAGAAAGTCTTGCGACATATGCCAATCATTCCACGCCTTCAAAATTATGTTTAAATGTCCTTCTCTAGCCCAATTCATGGACTTTCATGCAAAACATCGAAGCAATGATGGTGTCTTGAGATATCCAACCGATGGTGAGGCATTAAAACATATAGAAGACAAATGGAAGCATTTTAAGGATGAGCCTAGGAACGTTCGTTTGGCTTTGGGCATGGATGGTGTTAGTCCATTTAGCACATTGTCGTCTACTTATAGTGTTTGGCCCATTGTTGTTATAAACTACAATATACCACCTTGGATGGCAACTAAAGCAGGCCATTTAATGCTCACACTGATAGTTCCAGGTAAATATCTCTACATAGCATTGCAACTTGTCTTTATATAGGTTACGATTTTTTGGATTTATATTTGAATAATATATATATTTAGGCAAATACCAAGTGAAGGATATGAATGTGTACTTGGAACCTCTTGTGGAGGAACTTGACACTTTATGGAGAGGAATAATGATGTATGATATTTCGAGACAACCACACAATTTCATGTTTCATGGTATATTATGTTTCACTATTCATGACTATCCCTGGACTTGGTGTTAAGTCCGTATAATGTTGTCATCCATATTCTTATTTTAGATTATTTTCTACTATATTATAGATTTGAATTACTTTGCAGGACTGCAAACTAGTGGAAAATGTGGATGTCCATCATGTGGCCAAGAATTGACATCTTATAGATCAAAGCACCTATCGAAGATGATATACACAAACCACAAAAAATATTTACCATTGGATCATGAGTTTCGTGATGATACATCTGATGTGCCTAGAAGAAGAACTCCACATGATTGGTTGCAAACATGGAATGATCATGACCTAAACAGTTCTGCACCTCCACCTGGCATGAAGAGACTATCCATCTTATACAAGTTGGAATACTGGTCTGAATTGAAGATTGCACATCTATTGGATCCCATGCATATTTTTAAGAATGTAAGCCATTCACTTTGGCGACATCTTACAGGAGATTGGGAGACTCTTAATGCTAGAAATGATTTAAAGGATAACAACATCAAAACAGAATTGTGGCCTATCATAGAAGAAGGCAAAGCTCCTCGCTTTCGTCGAGGTCCTTGGGTATTGAAAAGGGATGAACTCAAACAAGTGAAAAACTCTATTAAAACTCTTCGCACTCCAACTGGTCATGGCTCCTCCCTAAGAAGGGCATTCACAAAAGATGGAGATCTCACCGGCTTAAAGTCGCATGATTGGCACAACTTTCTACAGGTATTTATACTATAGGATAAACAATATTGACAACTTGTATGTACGACTAATTAATTGTTTTTTTGTCTCGTTACAGTATATTCTCCCATGTGCCTTGGAGAATTGCCTCCACGCCTTTCTATCCTAAAGGTCATCTATAGACTCGCTAGCTTTTCTAGGTGGGTGTCTTCTAAAGAGATTGTAGTCATGATATTCCCACTATGGAAATAGAGATTGCGAGATATTATGCCGCTTAGAACACTTATTTCCAACTAGCTTTTTGATCTTCGTGCGTAGCTAGTTGAATAAGTTACACATTACAATTACACGCTATTAAGTGTGATCATCGCACACTTGTTGGTGCATTTGCCACAAGAGATTTTGCTCGTGGGTCCAAACCCCTCTAGATGGATGTTCTTTTTGGAGAGATATATGAAGGTATTAAAAGGCTTTGTCGCCGATGGCTAGGCCCGAGGGATGTATGGCGAGAAGGACACCTTGTTCGGGAGACATTATTTTTCTTAACGATGCCACAACATCAATAGATCCAAATGCACCAAAGATTTGGAAGAAGGAGGCTCCCCATTGGTTAGAAGGTGAAGTTTTACAAGGTCGTGGTAAGCCGAAGGTTAAGTGACGAGATGTTTGAAGGCATCAACAAATTCAGATTGAACAATGCGTATGGTCTCACCAAACTCTATAAAGTTGAGAAGGCACAAAGAGATAATGATAGAAAAACATGGTCTCGAGGACGCCATAGGAGAGTACAATATCCTCCGTAATAAGGCCCCTCCTCGAAATCCCCTCTTGGTGGCTATCTCAAAAGCTTTGGGAGGTCAAGGCAATGGAGAAAAAATACAAAGAAGATGATCTCAACATTGCACTTGGGTGTAAAGATCATATGCCTGAATTTGTTATTGTTATTGTTATTGTTATTGCATTCATAATATGTGACACTTTGAGTTTTATTCAATTTGGGACTAGGTTCCATAATTCAATGTGGGCTTATGGTCAACATTTTCAATTGATAGCATTGACAAAGCTCCACTTGTGATTCAGAATAATTGCCTCATTTGACCAAAAAGTCGAAAGCAATTCAAGAGATGATAATCTTGTTGATGGAGAGCTTGAATATGCATTATTGATGTGGATTTTCGCTCATTTCGACAGACCATCCTAAAAGCCGAAATGGTTCAAGCCTCTATACCGCTGGAAGAAATCAAACAAAGGCGCCACATCCATCCGGTTTTTTTGAAGTTGATTCCACGCATGTATTAGTAGATGTAAATTGAGCCGCTTGTGTATCCACAACAAGTTCACAAAGTATTTTTCCATGTCAACCCTCAAAACAAGTACATGGTGGATTGTAATCCCTACAGTAACCAACATCACGTGACACGCTCCTAATGTAACCCTTGAGGGAAGAAGAGGAGGAACACGAGGAAGATTTAGAGCATGGCCAAGAATTGGAATTTGTGGAATGTGAGGGAAGATATAGAGCATGAGCAAGAATTGGAATTTTTGGAGACACAAAATCTAGAAGATTATGAAGCTCAAGGGCAAACCACCAATGAAGAATTGAGATCACCAATGCACTCCCCAATGGCAGAAGATTATATTGAAGAGGAGGAAGACGTTGACCTTCAAATGCCAAATATACGACGAAGGCTGCTTTTACAACTAGACGATGATGAATGGAATGATATACAAGATGATATCTTGGATGAGGATTTCATATGACAAAAGACTAGAGATCATATTTCACACTATTGTGTTCTATATGTATCACAATTAACTTTTTTTTTTTTTAAGTATGTATTTCATATAGTGCTCGAATTATTTTTATTCCTAATCGTTTTCATGTTTAAAGTTACATTGATAGGAGAAAATGTTTTCAGACTAGAAAACACACTTGGGATAAGTGTTCATGATATTGGATAAAGTAGACATGATATTGGACAATTGATATCATATATGACGAGTATACAATGTTAATCACCTTATAAGTCAATCAATTACTCATAATCTTAGTAACAATATTAGTCACCTTTTTAGTCACTTTTTTAGTTTGACTATTAGTCTGTAGCTATAGTCAAATGTATAGTCAGATATTTAGTCAACCAATTAGTCAAACTATTAGTCATGCATTATAGTCAAACTTATAGTCAGACATATCGTCAGAAAGTAACAGTCAGCATATTAGTCAGTGTAATGGTCATGACAATAAACAATGGTTTAGTCATTGTTATAGTCAAAATATTCGTCAGGTAAAACGTCAATATGCATTTAGTCATAGATTTAGTCAGTTTATTAGTCAGTATTAAACGTCAGTTTTTTTCGTCATATGATTAGTCACTATAAACGGCACATAGACATTTCACAGATAGTTTTTGAGCCTCTGACGAATTATCTGACTAAAAGTAGTCATTCTCTTGTAGTGTTCCCTCTAATGAGGAGGCCTTGCAAGGTCCTGGCCTTGTTTGACTTGGGCAAGTGTGCCAGCTCGGCTGGCCAACAACAGGCTGCCCGGACCGTTCTAATGCAAACTATTTGATCTAAACCTTATCCAAAATTTTTGAAAGTTGGCCTGTATGTTGGCCATGACTTAGCAAGCTAGCTGACAAAAAATCAGAATTTAAGTTTGTTCTATGCATTAATTACGAATTTACGAATGTCTTGCTACTGCAAAAGTAGCCCTTGACTTCTAACTGCCACAACGGGAGGAGTACAGGTCCAAACTCCATTCCGTCAGTTCCCCTTGCTTCGCGTTCTCAACTGCATGTGATCGGCCACGTCCCAAGTGCAAAAAGACCAAAACTTCGGCACCCAAAAGCGCAAACCACAGCTAGAACACGGCAACTCATAGGGTTTAATTGATTCGAGGGCACTATCCTTGTCGATTTGACTAGGACCTTGGCGGCCGTGTCTTGGCGTAGAGGGGGTGTTGATGCGACACGGACCCTAAAACCACCCTAGGCGGCTTGCCCCAAAAGTCCTCTCCGGAAGGCCACAGGCGGGACGGGCAACTTCCCTCTCGGAACCGTGATGCATCTCGCCAATGGACTCGAAACGTCGACATTGCCCTATGGACCAAGTTTTGTGGCGAAGCCCACCCCTTCTCGAAGAAGCGCCAAACTATGCAACACACTTTCGTAGTCAATTGGCCTAGGAGGTGGTCAGCTGAATCTTGCAATGTAGGGCGTAAGTGTTTCTTTTTTGCAAAACGGCCAGGTGTAACTTGGTCCCTAGGGTAATTTTGGCATTCCCGGGCGATGTGGCCGAAGTCGAATCGCCATTTGAGAGCCTCCGCAATGTCCGAACGACAAAACACTTTGGTTTCTACACTTGTCCCCATCGGCGCTTTGGTTGATATGTTCTCCTGGGCGGATGTTGGATTTTTGGACCTTCGGACCAGGTTCCTTGAACAAAGGATTCAACGGTTATCACGGGAACCGAGATCCGGAGTGTGGTCTTTAGCGTCACGCCCCCTGCGGGCTTGCCCCGGAAAGGTCACTCGGGGAAGCTTTTTGGGGCTGCGCCTCACGGGGACTCTCCCTCTAATGACCTTGCTTCCCCCTTGTTTGACTTGAGCAATGAGGAGGCCTATTTTTGATCTAAACCTTATCCAAAAATTTTGAAAGTTTGGCTTTTGTATGTTGGCCATGACTTAGGAAGCTAAGTGACAAAAAATCAAAATTTAAGTCCGTTCTATGCATTAATTCACGAATTCTGGCGAATGTCTTGCTCTTGCAAAAGTGGCCCTTGACTTCTAAGCGCCACAACGGAGGAGTACAGGTCCAAACTCCATTCCGTGAGTTCCCCTTGCTTGGCGTTCTCAACTACATGTGATGCGGCCCGTCCCAAATGCAAAGACCAAAACTTCGGCACCCAAAAGCGCAAACCACCGCTGGGAACACGGCAACTCATAGGGTTTACGTTTGAGGAGGCACTATCCTTGTCGATTTGACTAGGACCTTGCGCCGTGTCTTGGCGTGGGGGTGTTGAGGCCGAGAGCCGGACCCTAAAACCACCGGAAGAGCTTGCCCCAAAGTCCTCTCGAAGGCCACGGCGACGGGACGGGGCAATTTCCCCTCTCGGGAACCATGATCCGTCTCGCCAATGGACTCAGGAACATCGACATTGCCCTAGGGACCAAGTTTTGTGGCGAAGCCCACCCCTTCGAAGAAGCGCCAAAACTATCTCATGTGCAACACACTTTCGTAGTCAATTGGCCTAGGAGGTGGGCTGGCGAATCTTTGATATGTAGGGCGTAAGTGTTTCTTTCTTTTGCAAAATGGACCGTGTAACTTGGTCCCTAGGGTAATTTTGGGATTCCTGACGATGTGGCGAAGTCAAATCGCCATTTGAACCTCACTTAATGTCCGAACGACAAAACACTTTGGTTTCTACACTATAGCCCCCAGAACGATCCTTCGCGGTTTGGATATGTTCTCCGGGACGGATGTTGGATTTTTGGACCTTCTCGGACCAGGTTCCTTGAACAAAGGGATTCAGCGATTGGGATCACGGGAGGCAGAGATCCGGGAGTGTGGTCTTTAAGCGTCGCCCCGGTGAAGCGGCTGCCGAGGAAAAGGCTGCCTCGGGGAAGCTTTTGGGGCTCGCCTCACGGGGTTGGACTCTCCCCTCTAATGAGGGAGGCCTTGCAAGGTCCTGGCCTTGTTTGACTTGGGCAAGTGTGCCCATTTCGTACTGCCCAACAACAGGCTGCCCGGACCGTTCTAATGCAAACTATTTGATCTAAACCTTATCCAAAATTTTTGAAGGTTGGCCCTGTATGTTGGCGATGACTTAGGAAGCTATCGACAAAAATCAGAATTTAAGTCCGTACTATGCATTAATTACAATTTACGAATGTCTTGCTCTTGCAAAAGCGGCCCTTGACTTCTAAGCGCCACAACGGGATGAGTACAGGTCCAAACTCCATTCCGTCAGTTCCCCTTGCCCGGCGTTCTCAACGCATGTGATGATGGCCCGCGTCCCAAGTGCAAAGACCAAAACTCGGCACCCAAAGCGCAAACCCTCCTAGAACACGGCAACTCATAGGGTTTACGTTTGAAGGCTCTATCCTTGTCGGTTGACTAGGACCTTCGCGCCGTGTCTTGGCGTAGAGGGGTGTTGGCCTTGAGCCACGGACCCTAAAAACCACCGGGCGGCTTGCCCCAAAGTCCTCTCCCGAAGGCCACGGCGGACGGATGGGCAACTTCCCCTCTCGAGGGCAGTGATCTGTCTCTGCCAATGGACTCGGGCGTGGACATTGCCCTAGGGACCAAGTTTTGTGGCGAAGCCCACCCCTTCTCGAAGAAGCGCCAAACTATCTCATGTGCAACACACTCGTAGTCAATTGGCCTAGGAGGTGGGCTGGCGAATCTTGCAATGTAGAGGCGTAAGTGTTTCTTTCTTTTGCAAAAATGGCCGTGTAACTTGGTCCCTAGGGTAATTTTGGCATTCCGGACGATGTGGCGAAGTCGGATCGCCATTTGAACCTCGCAATGTCCGACGACAAAACACTTTGGTTTCTACACTGCATCCCCCTTGGGGCGCTTAGCGGTTTGATATGTTCTCGGGGCCGGATGTTGGATTTTTGGACCTTCTGGGACCAGGTTCCTTGAACAAAGGATTCAGCGGTTGGGATCACGAGGGAGCAGAGATCAGGGAGTGTGGTCTTTAGCGTCGCCCCGGGAGGCTGCCGAGAAAAAGGCTGCCTCGGGGAAGCTTTTGGGGCTCGCCTCACGGGGTTCGGACTCTCCCCTCTAATGAGGAGGCCTTGCAAGGTCCTGGCCTTGTTTGACTTGGGCAAGTGTGCCCAGCTCGGTTGCCCAACAACGAGGCTGCCCGGACCGTTCTAATGCAAACTATTTGATCTAAACCTTATCCAAAATTTTTGAAAGTTGGCACGTATGTTGGCGATGACTTAGGAAGCTAAGTGACAAAAATCAGAATTTAAGTCCGTACTATGCATTAATTACAATTTCTGAATGTCTTGCTCTTGCAAAAGCGGCCCTTGACTTCTAAGCGCCTGGCGGGAGAATGCAGGTCCAAACTCCATTAAAATCGGTTCCCCTTGCCAGCGTTCTCAAGCTGCATGTGATGACCCGTCCCAAATGCAAAAGACCAAAACTTCGGCACCCAAAGCGCAAACCACACTTTAGAACACGGCAACTCATAGGGTTTACGTTTGGGAAACTCTATCCTTGTCGGTTTGACTAGGACCTTCTTGGCCGTGTCTTGGCGTGGGGGGTGTTGGCGCCGAACCCACGGACCCTAAAACCACCCGGGAAGGGCTTGCCCCAAAAGTCCTCTCGAAGGCCACGGCGACGGGGGGCAACTTCCCTCTCGAGGAACCATGATGTGTCTCGCCAATGGACTCGAAAACGTCGACATTGCCCTAGGGACCAAGTTTTGTGGCGAAGCCCACCCCTTCTCGAAGAAGCGCCAAACTATCTCATGTGCAACACACTCGTAGTCAATTGGCCTAGGAGGTGGGCTGTGAATCTACTGCAATGTAGGGGCATAAGTGTTTCTTTCTTTTGCAAAACTGGCCCGTGTAACTTGGTCCCTAGGGTAATTTTGGCATTCCGGACGATGTGGCGAAGTCGAATCGCCATTTTGGGAACCTCCCTTAATGTCCAGACGACAAAACACTTTGGTTTTCTACATTTGTCGCCGGGGGGGCGCTTGCGGTTTGATATGTTCTCTCGGGCGGGATGTTGGATTTTTTGGACCTTCTCGGACCAGGTTCCTTGAACAAAGGATTCAGCGATCGGATCACGAGGCACCCGAGATCCGGGAGTGTGGTCTTTAAGCGTCGCCCCGGCGGCCGCTGCCGAAAAAAGGCTGCTCGGGGAAGCTTTTTGGGGCTCGCCTCACGGGGTTCGGACTCTCCCTCTAATGAGGAGGCCTTGCAAGGTCCTGGCCTTGTTTGACTTGGGCAAGTGTGCCAGCTTCTCGGCTGCTTAACAACGGTGCCGGGACCGTTCTAATGCAAACTATTTGATCTAAACCTTATCCAAAATTTTTGAAAGTTGGCACGTATGTTGGCGATGACTTAGGAAGCTAGCTGACAAAAAATCAGAATTTAAGTCCGTTCTATGCATTAATTACGAATTTACTGAATGTCTTGCTCTTGCAAAAGTGGCCCTTGACTTCTAAGCGCCCACAGGGAGAGATGCAGGTCCAAACTCCATTCCCGTCGGTTCCCCTTGCTTGGCGTTCTCAACTGCATGTGATGACCCGCGTCCCAAGTGCAAAAGACCAAAACTTCGGCACCCAAAGCGCAAACCACGCTGGAACACGGCAGCTCATAGGGTTTTACGTTTGGAGAGCTCTATCCTTGTCGGTTGACTAGGACCTTGCGCCGATGTCTTGGCGTGGAGGGGTGTTGATGCCCGAAACGCGGACCCTAAAACCACCCGGGCGGCTTGCCCCAAAGTCCTCTCCCGAAGGCCACGGCGGCGGACGGGCAACTTCCCCTCTCAGGGCAGGTGATGCATCTCGCCAATGGACTCGAGCGTCGACATTGCCCTAGGGACCAAGTTTTGTGGCGAAAGCCCACCCCTTCTCGAAGAAGCGCCAAACTATCTCATGTGCAACACACTTTCGTAGTCAATTGGCCTAGGAGGTGGGCTGGCGAATCTTTACCAATGTAGGGGCGTAAGTGTTTCTTTCTTTTGCAAAAATGGCCGGTGTAACTTGGTCCCTAGGGTAATTTTGGCATTCGGACGATGTGGCGAAGTCGAATCGCCATTTGAACCCTCCGCAATGTCCGACGACAAAACACTTTGGTTTCTACTGCGCTGTCGCCCGGGGGCGCTTGGCGGTTTGATATGTTCTCGGGGCCGGATGTTGGATTTTTGGACCTTCTCGGACCAGGTTCCTTGAACAAAGGATTCAACGGTCGGGATCACGAGGCAGAGATCCAGGAGTGTGGTCTTTAGCGTCGCCCCGGGAGCTTTGCGAAAAAGGCTGCCTCGGGAAGCTTTTGGGGCTCGCCTCACGGGGTTCGGACTCTCCCCTCTAATGAGGAGGCCTTGCAAGGTCACGGCCTTGTTTGACTTGAGCAAGTGTGTGCGGCTTCGGCTGCCAACAACGAGGCTGCCGGACCGTTCTAATGCAAACTATTTGATCTAAACCTTATCCAAAATTTTTGAAAGTTGGCACGTATGTTGGCGATGACTTAGGAAGCTAGGCGACAAAAAAATCAAAATTTAAGTCCGTTCTATGCATTAATTACGAATTCTGCGAATGTCTTGCTTTCTTTGCAAAAGTGGCCCTTGACTTCTAAGCGCCTGCGGGAGGAGTGCAGGTCCAAACTCCATTCCGTCAGTTCCCCTTGCTTAGTTCTCAGCGCATGTGATGAAGCCCGTCCCAAGTGCAAAAGACCAAAACTTCGGCACCCAAAAGCGCCAAACCACACTAGAACACGGCAGCTCATAGGGTTTACGTTTGGATCTATCCTTGTCCCGTTTGACTAGGACCTTTAGGTGTCTTGGCGTAGAGGGGTGTTGGCCTTGAGGCGGAAACCGGACCCTAAAAACCACGGAGGCGGCTTGCCCCAAAGTCCTCTCCCGAAGGCCACGGCGGCCGGACGGGCAATTTCCCCTCTCGAACCGTGATCTGTCTCGCCAATGGACTCGAACGTCGACATTGCCCTAGGGACCAAGTTTTGTGGCGAGAAGCCCACCCCTTCGAAGAAGCCAAACTATCTCATGTGCAACACACTTTCGTAGTCAATTGGCCTAGGAGGTGGGCTGGCGAATCTTGCAATGTAGAGGCGTAAGTGTTTCTTTCTTTTGCAAAAGCGGCCCAATGTAACTTGGTCCCTAGGGTAATTTTGGCATTCCGACGATGTGGCGAAGTCGGGATCGGCCATTTGGAACCTCCAATGTCCAGCGACAAAACACTTTGGTTTCTACTGTCGCCCATGGGGCGCTTAGCGGTTTGATATGTTCTCCCGGACGGATGTTGGATTTTTGGACCTTCTGGGACCAGGTTCACGGAACAAAGGATTCAGCGGTGGGATCACGAGGCGAGATCCGGGAGTGTGGTCTTTAGCGTCGCCCCCGTGAAGCGCTGCCGAGAAAGGCTGCCTCGGGGAAACTTTTGGGGCTCGCCTCACGGGGTTCGGACTCTCCCCTCTAATGGGAGGCCTTGCAAGGTCACGGCCTTGTTTGACTTGGGCAAGTGTGCGGCTTCGGCTTACCCAACAACGAGCTGCCCAGACCGTTCTAATGCAAACTATTTGATCTAAACCTTATCCAAAATTTTTTGAAAGTTGGCTGTATGTTGGCGATGACTTAGGAAGCTATCGACAAAAATCAGAATTTAAGTCCGTACTATGCATTAATTACAATTCTGAATGTCTTGCTCTTGCAAAAGCGGGCCTTGACTTCTAAGCGCCACAACGGGAGGGAGTACGGGTCAAACTCCATTCCGTCCCGGTTCCCCTTGCTTGGCGTTCTCAAGCTGCATGTGATGCGGCCCACGTCCCAAGTGCAAAAGACCAAAACTTCGGCACCCAAAAGCGCAAACCCTCCTAGAACACGGCAACTCATAGGGTTTACGTTTGGGAGATCTATCCTTGTCGATTTGACTAGGACCTTCTTGCCCGTCTTGGCGTAGAGGGGTGTTGGCCTTGGGCCACGGACCCTAAAAACCACCGGAAGCGGCTTGCCCCAAAAGTCCTCTCCCAGAAGGCCACAGCGTGGATGGGCAACTTCCCTCTCAGGAACCATGATCATCTCGCCAATGGACTCGGAGCGTCGACATTGCCCTAGGGACCAAGTTTTGTGGCGAAGCCCACCCCTTCGAAGAAGCGCCAAACTATCTCATGTGCAACACACTCGTAGTCAATTGGCCTAGGGAGGTGGGCTGAACCTTCTCTTTGCAATGTAGGGCGTAAGTGTTTCTTTCTTTTACAAAAATAGTAAAAGTAATCTTGGTCCCTAGGGTCAAATTTGGCATTCGGTCGATTCCAGCACCCATTTGAACCCAGCAATTTCCGAACGACAAAACACTTTTGTTTTTTGTTTTTCATAATCGGGGCGCTTACAATTGATATGTTCTCTCAAAATTTGGATGTTGGATTTTTGGACCTTCTCGGACCAATTCCTTGAACAAAGGATTCAGCGGTCCGATTTTGGTCTTTAAGCGTCGCCCCCGGTCTTAATTCAAAAGGCAAATTAAAAGCTTTTGGGGCTGGGGCTTTTGGACTTTCTAATGAGGAGGCCTTACCCATATCCTTGTTTGACTTGAGCAAAATTTGAGCCCTAATTTGGGATATTGTGTGCCGGAATTCTAATGCAAACCATTTGATCTAAACCTTTCCAAATTTTTTGAAAGAATTTTTGGCGATGACTTAGGATTCAGTGACAAAAAATAAGCTTAATCAGCTATGGCTTTTCACGATTTTCATGTCTTGCACCCATATCCTATGTGCAAAATTTGACTTCCTAATTTGGGATATTGGTGAGGTCAATTAAAGAAAAACCATTCTTACAACCCGTTTTCTCAAAAGCATGATGAGGCCAATCCCTTAAGACCAAAGCCGGCAATTTAAGCAAAACCGATGGGGCTTTTAGGCTCAATATGGTTTTACGTTTGGGGATCTATCCTTGATGGATTGACTAGGACCTAATTGGAGATGTCTTGGCGTATTTGGAGTTTTGGGTCAATCTGCGGACCCTAAAACCACCGGACTCCAAAGTCCTCTAATGCCATGGCGGCGGGCCGGGCAACTTTCCCTCTCGAAAATTTGATGCATTGTGGAATGATTCTTGGCGAACAATGCCCTAGGGACCAAATTTGTGGCGAAATGAACCCTTCGAGAAGAAGCGCCAAACCATCTCCCAAAAAAGTAGTCAATTGGCCTAGGAGGTGGGTCTTTGAATCTTGCAATGTAGAGTCCGGACGCAGTGTTTCTTTCTTTTTGCCCAAAATGACCGTGTAACTTGGTCCCTAGGGTAATTTTGGCATTCCGGACGATGTGGCCGAAAGTCGAATCGCCATTTGAGACCTCCATAATGTCCGAACGACAAAACACTTTGGTTTCTACAACTGTCGCCCATGGGGGCGCTTGGCGGTTTGATATGTTCTCCGGACGGATGTTGGATTTTTGGACCTTCTGGGACCAGGTTCCTTGAACAAAGGATTCAACGGTCGGATCACGAGGCAGAGATCCGGGAGTGTGGTCTTTAAGCGTCGCGCCCCGTGGGCGCTTGCCGGAAAAGGCTGCCTCGGAAGCTTTTTGGGGCTGCGCCTCACAGGGGTTCGGACTCTCCCCTCTAATGAGGAGGCCTTGCAAGGTCACGGCCTTGTTTGACTTGGGCAAGTGTGCCCGCTTCGGTACATTAACAACAGGCTGCCGGACCGTTCTAATGCAAACTATTTGATCTAAACCTTATCCAAAATTTTTGAAAGTTGGCACGTATGTTGGCCATGACTTAGGAAGCTAGGCCCGACAAAAATCAAATTTAAGTCCGTTCTATGCATTAATTACGAATTTCACGAATGTCTTGCTCTTTGCAAAAGTGGCCCTTGACTTCTAAGCGCCTGGCGGGAGGAGTACAGGTCCAAACTCCATTCCGTCGAGTTCCCCTTGCTTAGCGTTCTCAACTGCATGTGATCGACCCGTCCCAAATGCAAAAGACCAAAACTTCGGCACCCAAAAGCAAAACCACTGCTAGAACACGGCAACTCATAGGGTTTTGCGTTTGGAGGCTCTATCCTTGTCCGGTTGACTAGGACCTTTGCGTCGTGTCTTGGCGTAGGGGTGTTGAGGCCTTGACACGGACCCTAAAACCACCCGGAAGCGGCTTGCCCCAAAAGTCCTCTCGAAAGGCCACAGCGGCGGACGGGCAATTTCCCCTCGGGAACCATGATCTGTCTCTTGCCAATGGACTCGAGAACATCGACATTGCCCTATGGACCAAGTTTTGTGGCGAAGCCCACCCTCTCGAAGAAGCGCCAAACTATCTCATGTGCAACACTTTCGTAGTCAATTGGCCTAGGAGGTGGTTGCTTTGAATCTTGCAATGTAGGGGCATAAGTGTTTCTTTCTTTTGCAAAAATGGCCAGGTGTAACTTGGTCCCTAGGGTAATTTTGGCATTCAGGACGATGTGGCCGAAGTCGAATCGCCATTTTGAACCTCACAATGTCCGAGCGACAAAACACTTTGGTTTCTACAGCTTAAGCCCTGGGGCGCTTGGCGGTTTGATATGTTCTCTGGGGCGGATGTTGGATTTTTGGACCTTCTCGGACCAGGTTCCTTGAACAAAGGATTCAGCGATGGGATCTGAGGCAGAGATCCGGGAGTGTGGTCTTTAGCGTCGCCCCGGCGGCGCTTTGCCGAGAAAAGGCTGCCTCGGGAAGCTTTTGGGGCTCGCCTCACAGGGGTTGGGACTCTCCCCTCTAATGAGGAGGCCTTGCAAGGTCTGGCCTTGTTTGACTTGGGCAAGTGTGCCGGCTCGGTGCCAACAACGAGCTGCCGGGACCGTTCTAATGCAAACTATTTGATCTAAACCTTATCCAAAATTTTTTGAAAGTTGGCTGTATGTTGGCCATGACTTAGGAAGCTAGGTGACAAAAATCAAATTTAAGTCCGTTCTATGCATTAATTACGAATTCTGAATGTCTTGCTCTTTGCAAAAGTGGCCCTTGACTTCTAAGCGCCTGGCGGGAGGAGTGAGGTCCAAACTCCATTCCGTCAGTTCCCCTTGCCCCGGCGTTCTCAACTGCATGTGATCGGCCCACGTCCCAAATGCAAAAGACCAAAACTTCGGCACCCAAAAATGCAAACCACCTGCTAGAACACGGCAACTCATAGGGTTTACGTTTTGGAGGCACTATCCTTGTCGGTTGACTAGGACCTTGCTTGTAGTGTCTTGGCGTAGAGGGGGTTGTTGGCGGCGAACCTGGACCCTAAAACCACCGGGAGCAGCTTGCCCCAAAGTCCTCTCTTGAAGGCCACGGCAGCGGGCGGGCAATTTCCCTCTCCCGGAACCATGATCTGTCTCTGCCAATGGACTCGAACATCGACATTGCCCTAGGGACCAAGTTTTGTGGCGAAGCCCACCCCTTCTCGAAGAAGCCAAACTATCTCATGTGCAACACACTTTCGTGGTCAATTGGCCTAGGAGGTGGGCTGGCGAATCTTTTTTGCAATGTAGAGGCGTAAGTGTTTCTTTCTTTTGCAAAATGGCCGTGTAACTTGGTCCCTAGGGTAATTTTGGCATTCGGACGATGTGGCGAAGTCGAATCGCCATTTGAGGCCTCCGCTTAATGTTCGAGCGACAAAACACTTTGGTTTCTACTGCTCGTCGCCCGCAGGGCGCAGCGGTTGGATATGTTCTCCGGGGCCGGATGTTGGATTTTTGGACCTTCACCGGACCAGGTTCCTTGAACAAAGGATTCAATGGTGGGATCACGGGGAGCCAAGATCGGGGGAGTGTGGTCTTTAGCGTCGCCCCGTGGCGTTACCCGAGGAAAAGGCTGCCTCGGGGAAGCTTTTGGGGCTCGCCTCACGGGGTTGACTCTCCCCTCTAATGAGGAGGCCTTGCAAGGTCCTGGCCTTGTTTGACTTGAGCAAGTGTGCGGCTTCGGCTGCCAACAACAAGCTGCCGGACCGTTCTAATGCAAACTATTTGATCTAAACCTTATCAAAATTTTTGAAAGTTGGCATGTATGTTGGCGATGACTTAGGAAGCTAGGCCCGACAAAAAAATCAGAATTTAAGTCCATACTATGCATTAATTACGAAAATTCTGAATGTCTTGCTCTTTTTGGGCCTTGACTTCTAAGCCCACAGCGGGAGAATGCAGGTCAAACTCCATTCCGTCGGTTCCCCTTGCCCGGCGTTCTCAAGCGCATGTGATCGGCCCGTCCCAAGTGCAAAAGACCAAACTTCGGCACCCAAAGCGCCAAACCACTACTAGAACACGGCAGCTCATAGGGTTTTACGTTTGGAGGCTCTATCCTTGTCAGTTGACTAGGACCTTCTTGCCGTGTCTTGGCGTAGAGGGGGGTGTTGGCCTTGAGCCGCGGACCCTAAAACCACCAGGCAGCTTGCCCCCCAAAGTCCTCTCAGAAGGCCACAGCGGCGGACGGGCAATTCCCCTCTCGGAACAGGTGATGCATCTCACGCCAATGGACTCGAGCGTCGACATTGCCCTAGGGACCAAGTTTTGTGGCCAGAAGCCCACCCCTTCTCGAAGAAGCCAAACTATCTCATGTGCAACACACTTTAGTCAATTGGCCTAGGAGGTGGGCTGTGAATCTTTGCAATGTAGGGCGTAAGTGTTTCTTTCTTTTGCAAAACTGGCCAGGTGTAACTTGGTCCCTAGGGTAATTTTGGCATTCGGACGATGTGGCGAAGTCAAATCGCCATTTGAACCTCATAATGTCGACGACAAAACACTTTGGTTTCTACTTTGTCAGCCATGGGGCGGCTTGGTTTGATATGTTCTCTCCGGACGGATGTTGGATTTTTGGACCTTCTCGGACCAGGTTCCTTGAACAAAGGATTCAATGGTCGGGATCACGGGGAGCAAGAGATCGGGAGTGTGGTCTTTAGCGTCGCCCCGTGGGCTGCCGAAAAAAGGCTGCCTCGGGGAAGCTTTTGGGGCTCGCCTCCTGGGGGTTCGGACTCTCCCCTCTAATGAGGAGGCCTTGCAAGGTCTGGCCTTGTTTGACTTGGGCAAGTGTGCCCACTTCGGTTGCCCAACAACAGGGCTGCCGGACCGTTCTAATGCAAACTATTTGATCTAAACCTTATCCAAAATTTTTGAAAGTTGGCCTGTATGTTGGCGATGACTTAGGAAGCTAGCTGACAAAAATCAGAATTTAAGTCCGTTACTATGCATTAATTACAATTTACGAATGTCTTGCTTCTTGCAAAAGTGGCCCTTGACTTCTAAGCGCCTGGCAACGGGAGAGTACGGGTCCAAACTCCATTCCGTCGAGTTCCCTTGCTTATGTTCTCAAGCTGCATGTGATCGGCCCGCGTCCCAAGTGCAAAAGACCAAAACTTCGGCACCCAAAGCGCCAAACCACGCTGGAACACGGCAACTCATAGGGTTTACGTTTGGAGGCTCTATCCTTGTCGGTTGACTACTGGGACCTTGCGCCGTGTCTTGGCGTAGAGGGGTGTTGAGCCCAAGCACGGACCCTAAAACCACCGGAGGCGGCTTGCCCCAAAGTCCTCTCTCGAAGGCCACAGCGATGGGCCGGGCAACTTCCCCTCTCCGGAACCATGATCTGTCTCGCCAATGGACTCGAACATTCGACATTGCCCTAGGGACCAAGTTTTGTGGCGAAAGCCCACCCCTTCTCGAAGAAGCGTAAACTATCTCATGTGCAACACACTTTCGTAGTCAATTGGCCTAGGAGGTGGGCTGGCTGAATCTCTTTAGCAATGTAGGGCGTAAGTGTTTCTTTCTTTTTACCAAAACTGACAGGTGTAACTTGGTCCCTAGGGTAATTTTGGCATTCCGGACGATGTGGCGAAGTCGAATGCGCCATTTCGGGGCCTCCGCAATGTCCGACGACAAAACACTTTGGTTTCTACTTGTCGCCCCTTGGGGGCGCTTAGCGGTTTGATATGTTCTCCGGACGGATGTTGGATTTTTTGGACCTTCTCGGACCAGGTTCCTTGAACAAAGGATTCAGCGGTCGGATCACGAGGAAAAGAGATCCGGGAGTGTGGTCTTTAAGCGTCGCCCCCCGAGGCTTATTTGCCGAAAAGGCTGCCTCGGGGAAGCTTTGGGGCTCGCCTCACTGGGGTTGGGACTCTCCCCTCTAATGAGGGAGGCCTTGCAAGGTCACGGCCTTGTTTGACTTGGGCAAAGTGTGCCCATTTCGGCTGCCAACAACTGCCGGACCGTTCTAATGCAAACTATTTGATCTAAACCTTATCAAAATTTTTGAAAGTTGGCACTGTATGTTGGCGATGACTTAGGAAGCTAGTGACAAAAATCAGAATTTAAGTCCGTACTATGCATTAATTACAATTCTGAATGTCTTGCTCTTGCAAAAGTGGCCCTTGACTTCTAGCGCCACAACGGGAGGAGATGCAGGTCAAACTCCATTCCGTCGGTTCCCCTTGCCCGCGTTCTCAAAGAAACGCATGTGATCGGCCCGTCCCAAATGCAAAAGACCAAAACTTCGGCACCCAAAGCGCCAAACCACGCTAGAACACGGCAACTCATAGGGTTTACGTTTGGGAGGCACTATCCTTGTCGGTTTGACTAGGACCTTCTTGCGCCGTGTCTTGGCGTAGAGGGGTGTTGAGGCGAAACCAAGGACCCTAAAACCACCCGAAGGACTTGCCCCAAAGTCCTCTCTTGAAGGCCACGGCGGCGGACGGGCAATTTCCCCTCCCGGAACCATGATGCATCTCTCGCCAATGGACTCGAATGTCGACGTTGCCCTATGGACCAAGTTTTGTGGCGAAGCCCACCCTTCTCGAAGAAGCCAAAACTATCTCATGTGCAACACACTTTCGTAGTCAATTGGCCTAGGAGGTGGGCTGGCTGAATCTTGCAATGTAGGGGCGTAAGTGTTTCTTTCTTTTGCAAAACTGGTGGTAACTTGGTCCCTAGGGTAATTTTGGCATTCCGGACGATGTGGCGAGTCGAATGTCGCCATTTCGGGCCTCCGCAATGTCGAGCGACAAAACACTTTGGTTTCTACAATGCTGTCGCCCGGGGCGGCGGTTTGATATGTTCTCCGGACGGATGTTGGATTTTTGGACCTTCTCGGACGAGGTTCCTTGAACAAAGGATTCAATGGTGGGATCACGGGAGGCAGATCGGGAGTGTGGTCTTTAAGCGTCGCCCGTGGGGCTTACCCGAGAAAAAGGCCTGCCTCGGGGAAGCTTTTGGGGCTCGCCTCACGGGGTTGGACTCTCCCCTCTAATGAGGGAGGCCTTGCAAAGGTCGGCCTTGTTTGACTTGGGCAAGTGTGCCCATTTCGGTGCCAACAACAGGCTGCGGACCGTTCTAATGCAAACTATTTGATCTAAACCTTATCAAAATTTTTTGAAAGTTAGCATGTATGTTGGCGATGACTTAGGAAGCTAGGCCGACAAAAATCAAATTTAAAGTCCATTACTATGCATTAATTACAATTCTGAATGTCTTGCTCTTGCAAAAGTGGGCCTTGACTTCTAAGCGCCACAACGGGAGAATCTGAGGTCCAAACTCCATTCCGTCCGGTTCCCCTTGCTTCAGCGTTCTCAAGCGCATGTGATGGAAGCCCACGTCCCAAGTGCAAAAAGACCAAAACTTCGGCACCCAAAGCGCCAAACCACTACTGGGAACACGGCAACTCATAGGGTTTACGTTTGGAGGCTCTATCCTTGTCATTTGACTAGGACCTTGCGCCGTGTCTTGGCGTGAGGGGGTTGTTGGCCTTGAGAACGGACCCTAAAACCACCCGAAGCGGCTTGCCCCAAAGTCCTCTCCAGAAGGCCACAGCGGCCGGATGGGCAGCTTCCCTCTCAGGAGCAGGTGATCGTCTCTGCCAATGGACTCGAGCGTGGACATTGCCCTGGGACCAAGTTTTGTGGCGAAGCCCACCTTCTCGAAGAAGCCAAACTATCTCATGTGCAACACACTCGTAGTCAATTGGCCTAGGAGGTGGGCTGGCTGAATCTTTCAATGTAGGTAAGTGTTTCTTTCTTTTGCAAAACTGGCCCGTAACTTGGTCCCTAGGGTAATTTTGGCATTAGGACGATGTGGCGAAGTCGAATGCCATTTTGGAGAACCTCTCATAATGTCAGAGCGACAAAACACTTTGGTTTCTACACTAATGTCGCCGGGGGCGCTTAGTTGGTTTGATATGTTCTCCCAGGACGGATGTTGGATTTTTTGGACCTTCGGACCAGGTTCCTTGAACAAAGGATTCAGCGGTCGGATCACGGAGCAGAATCAGGGAGTGTGGTCTTTAAGCGTCGCCCGGGGCGCTGGAAAGGCTGCCTCGGGGAAGCTTTTGGGGCTCGCCTCACGGGTTCGGACTCTCCCCTCTAATGAGGAGGCCTTGCAAGGTCAGCCTTGTTTGACTTGAGCAAGTGTGCAGCTTCGGCTGCCAACAATAGGCTGCCGGACCGTTCTAATACAAACTATTTGATCTAAACCTTATCCAAAATTTTTGAAAGTTTAGCTGTATGTTGGCCATGACTTAGGAAGCTAAGTGACAAAAAAATCAGAATTTAAGTCCGTTCTATGCATTAATTCGAGAATTCAGATAATGTCTTGCCTAAAAAAGTGGCCTTGACTTCTAAGCGCCACAACGGAGGAGTACAGGTCAAACTCCATTCCGTCCGGTTCCCCTTGTAGCGTTCTCAGCGCATAGATTCGGCCACGTCCCAAATGCAAAAAGGCCAAACGCTGTTTTAAGCGCAAAGCCGCTGGGAGCGGCGCTCGCCGGTTTTGCGTTTGGAGGCACTATAACCGAGATTTGACTGGGATATTGCGCCGTCTTGGCGTAGAGGGGGTGTTGAGGCGAGCCTGACCCTAAAACCAGGAAGGGCTTGCCCCAAGGGTCCTCTACCGAAGGCCACTGGCGATGGGCCGGAACAATTTCCCTCTCCGGAGCCATGTCATCTCTGCCAATGGACTGGAACATTAGCGGTACCCTACCAGACCAAGTTTGTGGCGAAGCACCTTCTCGAAGAAAGCCAAACTATCTCATATTGCAACACACTTTCGTAGTCGAATTGGCTAGGAAGGTGGAAACAGCGAATCTTTGCAATGTAAGGGGCGTAAGTGTTCTTTCTTTTACCGGCCCGACCGTGTAACTTGGTCCCTAAGGTAATTTGACCTTCCGGACGATGTGGCGAAGTGAATGGCCATTGGAACCTCCGCAATATCAACGATAAGCTGCACGAACACCTACCGCGTAGCCGCGGGGCAGCAGCGGTTTGGATATGTTCTCTGGGCCGGATCTTGGATTTTTGGACCTTCACCGGACCGGTTCGCCCGAACAAAGGATTCAGCGGTCGGATCGGGAACCCCGGAATCCGGGAGTGTGGTCTTTCGCGTCGCCCCGTGACGGCTGCCCGAAAGGCGCCTCGGGGAAGCTTTTGGGGCTCGCCTCACGGGGTTGGACTCTCTCCCCTCTAATGAGGCCTTACGAGTCTGGCCTTGTTTGACTTGGGCAAATGTGCGGCTTCGGCGCTGGCCAACCACGGGCTGCCGGACCGTTCCTGTCTAACTATTTGATCTAAACCTTATCCAAAATTTTTGAAAGTTGCTTTGTGTATGTTGGCCATG